>CM046662.1:74214604-74292104 GCA_025594165.1 Tamias sibiricus
GAGATACTTCATCCCACCAGGGGGAGATAAAGTAATATTCACAATTCAGAATTCTCCTGAACATGAACTGATCACCTCTTTCATCATAGAATGGTTCAAATCCACAAAGTCTAGAGGGGAAAAAAATACAGAAAATGAAGTATCTTTAAAAGACTAAGTATATTTAATCAAATTTCTACAGAAATTCAAGATCTCCCTTTTCAATAGAAAGAATACATAAAAGCAAGTCTACTCAGCACACGTATATAATTGCCTTGTTATAAATCATTATCAATAGTATAAAAACACAGTCACATCTCAAGGAAGTAAGAATAGTAAGATTTCTGAAAAAAAGATATAATAATTATTATGATGACACAAAAACAACACCAATAACAATAGCATACATTATTATAAGCACCATGCTAAAGATTTTCCATGAATTTTTTCTTCATGAGAATTAAGACAGGTTGATTAGAGTTCCCATTTAGTATAAAATGGAAGAGTTAGAATTTTGAGAGAAGAGAGGTTAAAAAAATGGAAATAAGAGTTTTATTTATTTTTATTCATCTCTGTTCACTGAATTCCTCCATAGAAATGAGTAAAGTATGATCAGGCATGGTGTCTGGTGCCCGTAATGCCAGTGACTTAGGAGCCTGAGGCAGAAGCATCACAAGTTCAAGGTCAGCTTGGGCAACTTCAAGAGAGTCTGTTTCAAAAAATTTTTTAATTTTTTTTTTATTTTTAATTTTTATTCTAATTTGTTATACATGTCTGCAGCGTGCAATTAATTTCATGTTACATATAAAGAGCACAATTTTCAAGTTGCTGTTTTTATATAAAGTACTTTTACAACAATTTTGTCTTCATACATGTACTTAGGGTAATGATGGCTAACTCATTCTACAATTATTCCTACCCCTTGACACCCCTCTCCCCCACTTTGTTCTATTTAAAGTTCTTTCATTCCTCTCATCCCCACTCCCTTGCCTTTATAAGTCAGTATCTTCATAACAAAAAGATCATTAGACCTTTGGTTTTTTGGGATTGGCTAACTTCACTTAGCATTATTTTTTCCAACTCCATACATTTACCTGCAAACGCCATGATTTTATTCTCTTTTAGTGCTGAATAGTGTTCCATTGTGTATATATACCAAAGTTTCCCTATCCATTCATCTGCTGATGGGCATCTGGGTTGGTTCCACAATCTAGCTATTGTGAATTGTGCTGCTATAAACATTGATGTGGCTGTGTCCCTGTAGTAAGCTGTTTTTAAGTCCTTTGGGAATAGACCAAGGAGTGGGATAGCTAGGTAAAATGGTGGTTCCATTCAAAGTTTTCCTAGGAATCTCCATACTACTTTTCAGACTGGCTTCACCAATTTGCAGTTTCACCAGCAATATAAGAGTGTGCCTTTTCCCCCACATCCTTGCCAGCATTTATTGTTGTTTGTTGTTTTGATAGCTGCCATTCTGACTGGAGTAAGATAGAATCTTGGAGTTGTTTTGATTTGCGTTTCTCTAATCTCTAGAGATGTTGAACATTTTTTTATATATTTGTTGATTGATTGTATATCATCTTCTGAGAAGTGTCTGTTTAATTCCTTGGCCCATTTATTGATTGGGTTATTTGTGCTTTTGGTGTTAAGGCTTTTGAGAGCTTTATAAATCCTTGAGGTTAGTGTTCTATCTGGTATGTTTGGGTAAAGATTTGTTCCTATTCTGTAGGTTCTCTATTCAGCTCACTAATTGTTTCTTTTGCTGAGAAGAAGCTTTTTAGTTTGAATCCATCCCATTTATTGATTCTTGGTTTTAATTCTTGCGCTATAGGGGTCTTATTGAGGAAGTTGGGACCTAAAACAACATGATGGAGATTTGGATCTAATTTTTCTTCTATTAGGTGCAAGGTCTCTGGTTTAATTCCTAGGTCCTTGATCCACTTGAGTTAAATTTTGTGCATGGTGAGAGAAAGAGATTTAATTTTATTACATGAGGATTTCCAGTTTTCCCAGCACCATTTGTTGAAGAGGCTATCATTTCTCCAATGAACGTTTTTGGTATCTTTGTCTAATATAAGATAACTGTAGGTGTATGGGTTAGTCTCTCTGTCTTCTATTCTGTACCATTGGTCAACTGGTCTATTTTGGTGCCAATACCATGCTGTTTTTGTTAAAATTGCTTTGTAATACAATTTAAGGTCTGGAATAGTAATGCCACCAGGTTCACTCTTCTTGCTAAGAATTGCTTTGGCTATTCTGGGTCTCTTATTTTTCCAGATGAATTTCATGATTGCTTTTTCTATTTCTATGAGGAATGATATTGGGATTTTGATTGGTATTGCATTGAAACTGTATAGTGCTTTTAGGAGAATGGTCATTTTGACAATATTAATTCTACCTATCCATGAACAAGGTAGATTATTCCATCTTCTAAGATCTTCATTCATTTTTTTCTTTAGCGTACTGTAGTTTTCATTGTAGAGGTCTTTTACTTCTTTTGTTAAGTTGATTCCCAAGTTTTTGTTTGTTTGTTTGTTTGTTTTTGTTTTTTTGAGGCTATAGTAAATGGGGTGGATTTCCTAGTTTCTCTTTCTGAGGATTTGTTGCTGATGTACAGAAATGCCTTTGATTTATGGGTATTGATTTTATATCCAGCTACTTTGCTGAATTCATTTATTAGATCTAGAAGATTTCTGGTGGAATTTTTTTGATCTTCTATGTATAGAATCATATCGTCTGCAAATAGTGATAATTTGAGTTCTTTTCCTATTTGTATCCCTTTAATTTCTTTAATCTGTCTAATTGCTCTGGCTAGGGCTTCAAGAACTATGTTAAATAGGAGTGGTGAAAGAGGGCATCCCTGTCTTGTTCCAGTTTTTAGAGGGAATGCTTTCAGTTTTTCTCCATTTAGGATGATGTTGGCCTCGGGCTTGGCATAGATGGCCTTTACGATGTCAAGGTATGTTCCTGTTATCCCTATTTTTTCTAGCATTTTGAACATGAAGAGGTGTTGTTAGAGAGAGAGAGAGAGAGAGAGAGAGAGAGAGAGAGAGAGAGAGATTCAAAATTTAAAAAGAAAAAAATGTGAAGGGGTTGGGGAGGTAGCTCAATGGTAGAGCACCCTTCCTGGGTTCAATCCCCAGTGGTGGAAACAAAGTCTGAATTCAGTGACCAGATGCAGTCAACAAACAGTCTAAATTTGCCTTATTCTTGTATGTGACCCTCTCTCTTTTGTACATCTTAAAGATATTCCACCTATATTCATCTTCACTTTCAACTACAGGATCAACATAAAAATGAATGAGAAAAGTGGGACAGAAAGGAACAGAAGAACATTTCTGGCATCCTAACGAGAGAGTGAGAGGGAAAGCAAGTTGCCAAGTCTCCACTGCCTAGAGACAGGTGGAGGTTCTGAAGTCACTGGGACAAAAGGGGAACTGTAAAAATGAGCCCATGTGTTGCATATGTTGCTTTTGAAAAGATTGGGGGTAAAATAATGAATAAATTAAAAGATGTCTTCTCAAATTATTCCTTTCAAGCTGGCTAGGTTGGTACAGAGCATGAAAAATTCAAGTGCATCCTAAAATGGTGAATTTCTATGAAGAAGTATTTTCTTGTGTTCTTTTACTCATGGAATATTTCACTGAGAGAGTCTTTGTTTCCTCTAGATATCCTAGAATCAGCCACATTCTCCCCCCTACTGCTTCAGGCTGCTCTTGACCTAGCTATGGAAGGAAAGCATAAAAACAGAAGGGAGTGCTTGTTCATCCCTGGACAAGGGGAAAGTCTGTCCCTGCCTGGCCCTCCCAGCCCTCTACAATACTAGAAAAGTGGAGCCTATTGCTGGCTAATCATGGAGAAATTAGCCAGCTTTCCACACTCAGTTAAGGAAGCTCCTTGCCTTTCCCTTTCCAAAACTCTAGAATAAAAGTGATAAACTATAGTGCTTGAATACTTTTTTCTTCCATCTCAGTCATGCCACACAGTAGCAAACACACACACACACACACACACACACACACACACACACAGAGTGCACAAACCTTTCAGAACTGGTAATACTTTTAACTCCAACAATGACAATTGAAGGGGATGCTGGGAGGATACAGGCCTGTGGTGTTTATCCAGGGAAGCCTCAGGCCTTTGGGAAGAACATAGTGTTAAAACTGAAGGAGAAGGTTTGAACTTCAGATCCTACGTGATTCTGATATGATTGCTATGGTAGTCAAAGGCCCAGTCCTGCAGCTTTAAAGGGAGACCAGAATTCCTGGGAGAAACGAGAGAATGGCCTTTGTTTCTAACTTAACATCATCTTTAGAAATGGGCCATGGCACAAAATGGCCTGGTGGTGACAAACTTGAGCTTTTAAGGAGAACGTAAAGTGTTAAAATGTAGTAGTCATAGATGAGGGGCAAGGGGAACAGAGGTATTCACATCTATAGTAAGAATCAAACTTCTATTCATAGATTTATTCAAAAATAAGCACCAGAATTTATGTACACACAGACAAGTAAATGTAAAACAGAACCTCAACACCTCAACAGAGATGAAGAAAGGATTTAACTGTTGATGCTCACAATGTAGCTTCGTTATAACATTTACTTTCCCAGGAAGCATCAGCAAAAAGTCATCAGCTCAAATTCTTCCTTTGGTAACTTCTGTACTTTGCTCCCCTTTGATTCTAGGTCACTTGGTGCAATAAGTCAGGTATCTAGAGGGCACAGTCTCAGGCCATCAATTGGCCACTTAGTACAGGAGAAAATGTGCCCAGGAACCTTGCCAGGTGAATTCCATCAATTATTAATGAACTACAGATTAAAAGCAAGAGGCCCCCAGGTTTACAGGTTGACGGAAATTAGTGTGGAACTTTAGTTCCATATTAGTTCTAAGCAGCATCTCTGTGTTCATTTTTGGGGCCATTACTTTTACTTTCAATAAATACCTGTTAATTAATGACCTTAGTGTATAAAGAGAGAATAAACATAAAAACTTGTTTGTATAATTTGGCAATGGACTAAGGAAAAGGAGTTTGACAGGAAAATGTTATCTTCAAGGTTATAATAAAATATTCTCTAATGATTGCATTTTTCTCTTTTATGTTCCTGTGTCAGTGACCCATTCCATGGAGTTTTCTTCAATCCATATTTCCATCTTTCAGGGTGCATGTAACTTAATTTCTTCCTCCATCTCTCAAAGTTCTCTTATACTATCAATGCTTCAAATCTTCCCTAGTACATTTTGACATGGATTGTACTAAGGTTCATTTACACTTCATTCACAATTTTAAGTGTGAAATCAAAACTGAATCCTTATTTGTATGTTTTGGTTTCACACTCAATGTGAAATGCAAATGTGTATCTCAAGTATGATATATTTTCTGCATAATTCAGGGATGATATTCTTTCTCTAGTACAAAAGAAATCTCAAACACTAGAAGAAGGAATTCTATGATGTAGCTAGGTATTTATTTTAATTAGTTAAGCATTCAGTGTGGCAAACAGAAGAAAAATCATTGTTCACTACCTCTCCAAATTCTTCTCAAGCTTTAACACATTTTTAGAAATACAGGAAATTAAACGCTGAAAATATCTTTTAAAATTATGTATTAGCAGATGTTATTTTATGGGTTGATTTTTAAACCCTTTTATCTGGACTATCAACCAATGTACACACCTAGGTGAACTTAGAGTCTGCTAACTTGCCTGGAAGTTCTGCCCCAGTTACGACATTCCCAGCTTATATGACTTACACATTGCACTTTCTAAGATCACTATTAAAAACAAAACAAAAACAACTTTCTGCTATGGACAACATGTTCTCCTCCACTTCAAATTTACAAGTTGAAGCTGTAACTTCTAATATGGTAGTATTTGGAGATGGGGCTTTTGGGAGGTATTTGGGTTTAGATGAAGTCATGAAGGTCATGATGAGGTTAGTACTCTTATTAGAAAAGACCACAGAGTTTATGTACTTCCCTCCCACCCCTACTGTGTGAGGACACAGCTGACAAGGGAGTTTTCTGCAAACCAGGAAGAGACCCCCCCCCCCCCACACACACACACCAGAACTCAGCCAGGCTGGCACCCTGATTTCAGACTTTAAGCCCCAGATGTGAGAAAATAAATGTCTATTATTTAAGCCACCCACTTTGTGACAGCCTGAGCAAGACTAATAAACTTTGGACTGGGGTCAAAATTCAGTAATAGAATTCTTGCCTAGCATGTATGAGGCCCAGGATTAGATCCTCAGCACCAAAGGGGAGGGAAGACAAATATACTTTTTTTCAAACCCACTAAAATCTCTTTCTAGATTTGAACAACATGGGTTCCAAAAATTAACTCTGCATTACCGTCTAAATGGCAAATAAATGTACTTGTTGATATCTTGCTTTTCAGTTTTTTTAAGGAAATCTTGTTCTCCAACCAATCCTCTGTTTGGTTTATGACTTCCCTCATCATTGCCTGCAATTCCATTATCATTTTGGTGAATTTTTCAAAATTCCTTATTTTTATTAGACAGTTGACCTATAATGGAGTTGGAGATATCACAGGGTGAAATATTTAGCTCATTTGTTTCCTCCCAGAGAAAACTGTGTAGGGTTAGTTTGAAAAAGAAAACAAAATTGATAATGAAAGTGCATTTAAAATATTCCGATAAAAAGTGTACCAATTTGGGATTGCTTAAAAATATCCATTTGCTCTCTTAAAAGGACTAAAGGCCTACCTGTTATAGGCAAGATGCAAATAAAATAAGAGAAAGTGCAGTAGGTGGACTCGGATTTCACATTCTGTATGGCCATCAAATAATGAATCCTTTCCTAAATTTGCTATATACTGCATAGCAAAAATGAGACACAGAAAAAGCCCTGGGCAGAGATTCTGGTCCCAAGAAAATCACAAAAGAAAAAAAAATTCATTTTGAGAAAATTCTATCATCAACTATATTTAGTGTGAACAGAAAAATCATAATAATCATCTTGGTTCTTACGAGAACTATAGGTACAGAAAATGTTACACAAAGGCAAACAGCTTGCATAAAGATTGGTTGTCTTCACTTACAAGATGTAGGTAATTATTCCTACAGACCACATGTCCACCTCTGGTCCATAGGCACAGCCTCTAAGAATTTCAGGTGCTGCAGAAAGAATAAAAATTGTGTTAGGTTGGAACTTACATGCAACATTCACTTTATAATAACAAGCAATGGGGAAGAAACATGTTCACCAACCAAACTTTAGAGCCCTTTCATAACCAGACTTCTCTTCCCAAACCACAGTGTGAGGCTACAGATTCTTACATGTACTTTAGTAGGCAATCTTACAGTATCTCCAGGTGTGGGGTACATAAAAATAATGCTATTGATTATAAGATTCTTCATTGGAACCTCATGATATTGCTCAAATCAGAGATATATCTCTGCTACCAAAGACCCCTTACTTTAAAGGGAGCTTTGTACATAGGAAAGGAAGAAATCAAAGTTAAGCACAGTAAAAGGAAATGAAGGCACAAGGATGCCATCTTGAGATCCACAGGGGGTACCCAGCAAGTGCCTATGTAACTGTATATGGAGCAGGACCAGGGAAGATGGCAGAAGGATCAGCAAATTTCTGGCTTTTGGACTCTGGAAAAGAAGCTGGGAGCAGTCTAGGTACTTGTCCTGGCATTAAGAATTATATACAGATAGGTCCTCAAGGAAAAGCTGTTCCCTGTCAGTTTGGGGTCATGAACTGAGAAAGGGGGACTTCTCTGCGCACAATAAGCCTGCTTAGAACTTCCCAGCCATGAAATGGCCCTGGAGTGGAGAATAACAAAATATCTTATATTTTTATTCCCCTAGAGATGTGAAAATGCAAAGTTAACTGGCTTGTGGCAGTTTGCACTGAGGATTGGAGTAGTTAGGGTTTGCCTAACTAACAAAGGAAGAGAAAGAGAAGTGAGAAATCTACCATCTATGGAGAGAGAGGGTTCAGGTGTACAGCCCAGAACAGATGTTCTATTTTGAACTAAAGTGCTATCTGGGCTTTGTGGGTTCCCTGAGGAAGGAGCAGCTTGAGAAATGCTGAGAGTTCCTTGAGGGAGGCCTTTCGGACCAGGACATCACACTCTCCTCCAGGGTGGAGGCTGGAGAGCAAGTGAACTGGATCCCCTTGCCACACAGGCTATAAATGTCATATTCAGTGGGAATATTAATGGGAGCTCTGGATGGAGGCTGGAGTGATGGGTCTCTGGATTTACCGGAAGGATTACTGTGGATTTTCCACTGACATCTTTAAATAGTATCCTCTACCACACCCCTTTCCAATCAGGATTTTCTCTTTTCTGTAGAAACTGTGTTACATAAAATATAGGAGATGAAGAAACTGCACTGTGACATGAGAGTGTGCATAGTACAACACTAAACAGCAATTCAGCAAGAAGGGCCCTTCAAGGAATTGTATCTGGATCCAAGTCATTTTTCTTATCTACAGTTGAACTACTCCTAGAAAATATTCCCTTTAAGATTTAATTTTTTAAAAATTTTAAAATGCATGCTCAATGCCCACATTGTTCACTTTCAGGTTAGCACTCATTTCCTGAGACAACATGCACCTCCCAGAAGGTGCCTTCAAGTCCCAACAACCCCAACAGTGAACTCCCACTTGCAAATGTTTGTTTATCCCAGTGCAAAAGGAACTCAGATTAGGCTGCCACTTCCAGGAGAGCTGCAGCTGCCTATATGTGTCCCTGGGAACTCTTCCAGACTGGGAGCTGAAAGCATGCATAATTAACATGCATATTTAATTTGCATTAGTCCTTCCCCACTCAGGTCATTACATTAGATTCTTATCTGGTCTGAAATGTTATCAAGCCCCACACTGACATTTAATCATAAATAAATAAATACACTGGGAATGATATTTTATTCACATTTTCTGAGTCTTGGTTTTTGTACCTTTAAAATCCAAATGATTTAGACTTACTGATTTTGAAGTTTACTTTGAGTTTTAACTTACTACCCACTGTGGTATTAGTTAAGGATTAGTTACTGATCATCCAAGCAAAAGGAGAGGTCAGGCACCAGCATTCTGACCTGCAGAACCTGCTGTACTTCCCACCTGTCCTGCTACTGTGGCTGCTGTAAATGCTCTCCTGTGGGAACTCATTCTGGCAGCTCTGGAGAAATCAGGCCTCCCACCCAGTGCTGACCAGCGACATATTTCCCCCTAGGGTCAGGGGTTTTCTTGCCATTTCTCATAGTTCCCAGCCCAAGAGGTCCAAATAGCTTGAACGTTGGAGGACAAAGTGCCTTTTGGATCCACTCAATGGAGCATCTGAATTTCTCACCTTCTTAACATAGGTGTCAACACACTGTCCACAGGCAGTGTATTTCCTTGTATTATGCTGTAACGTGAGTAAACCTGTGGTGTGAAAGGCTAAATTTCCCACAAGATTAACTGAGACAAAAGAAATATAAAATGTTTTTGCTTTCCATAATGAATTTCTCTTTAAAAAGGATGTTTAAAAAAAACCTAGAACTTAAAATATATTAATGTTTAATCAAAATATAAAATTAGGGTGAAGCAAAGTCTAAGCACCTAGACATAATTAGATACCATTCTCAATAGCCTTTAAATGTTTTCAAGTACTAGTTAGTATGACCTTGGCTTTCTACAGAATCAGCAGAATACTCTTGTGTAATCTACCTGAACCCTTTCCAAGAGTCAAAAGCTTTTCAAAATAAATGTCGGGCTCCGGCACTCCAGTACCTCAAGTCTCCTGCGTATCCAGTGTCCTCACAAGTGATTCTTTAATGTGATCTCAGAGTGAGAGATAGTTGGCTACTTTCAATTTAGTTCAAGAAAAGATATCCATTCATCTACATTTTAATTTTATAAGCATTTGGTTGTTCTTTGTGTCTTTTTTCACCACATTACCAAAACAAACAACAAAAAGTTGGGGGAGAAGAAACCATTTCAAGGTATAAAACAGTTTGTTAAAATGTAGTTTAGAGGTTGGCGGAATAGTTCAGTGGTAGAGTGTGTGCCTAGCATCAAAAACATAAAAATCACCTATCATTCATGTTATTGCTAATCAAACAATGAATTCCACAAATTTCTCAGGATATCTCCTACCCCAATCTCCAGCAGAGTTTAATTTTGGTAAATGATCTCAGAAGTCCCATGATTCCAGATAAATCCTTTAAAAAAGTAATATCAACTGAATATAAAATTAAACAAAAATTTAAACTTGATATTTATTTACCAATAAACACCTAGGCCAGGGAGTGTTGAATTTTTGATAAGATGATGACACCCTTAAAACATTTAGAGACTGAAGGTCCATCTAGAGATTATAATGAATTTTACTTTATCAAATAAAATCACTGTGGTCAGTTTGGGAAATTATCCTAAAATTAAAAGTAGCAGGTATGGCCAATGATACAATTTCAGTGGCCATTGATTTTAGATTTTCCTTTTTTTCCTAAAGTCCTGGGAAAAACTAAGGGACACTTGGTTATTAACTTCCTTCCTTTCTTCAGTGTTCTAGACGAGCTGTATGATCCTTTGTACTTATTGAGTTAAAAACTACAGAGTGGCCTTCTTTATCAGAAGACTTCAAGCTACTTATAACTTTTGGAGAAAAAATATGAAGGAGACTAAGTTTAATAAAAGAAATAATTTATTCACTCACTCATTGAATAAATCATCTAATAGTTATTAAGCATCTGCTGTATGATATCCACATTATGTTGTGCTGAAGGAATAATGGGGACCTAAAGGGAACAAGAATCTGCCATCACAGAGCTTACAGTTTGGTTGGAGAGGCAAACACTAATTTAAAAAACAAAACATAACAATGCAAAGTAACAACTGGAAGTGCTTCAAGAGTCAATGCTTTCAGTAGGGGGTTGGCCTAGATACAGAGGTTAAGGAAGATGACCAGAGGAAGCCAAGTTTGAACTGAGATGTAAAGGACCTAGAGAAGTTAACTAGGCAGAGGGGAAGAGGGCAGTGTTTGAGGAAAGGGAGAAGAGAATGCAAGTACTGAGAACCTGTGCAAAGATCCAGCTGCAGGAGGGGGCAAGGCGCACTCAAGGAACTGAGAGAAGCCAGTGAGGCTAGGGCATGGCCCAGGTGTGTAGTGAGGCCCAGGTGTAATTGAAGGGCAAAGGAAACCCAGCTGGGACCGTTGTGTAGTAAAAGGGGTTTATTAACAACCGGCCAGGGACATGTGGAGGGGGCAGGGAATGAGGAAAACTGGTGGGAGAGAAGGAAAGGATACGGGGCGACGAAAAGAAGAAAAAGAGAACCGGTGAAAAGGGTGAAAAGGGACAAGTTTCAGCCTGGGGGGTTTAAATAGCGACTCTGGTGGCCCCAGAGACCACTGACTCCCTAGGCTGCCTGGGGTCAGAAGGGGAACCTGTGTGCCATGATTGGCTCAGTAAGGCACCTGAGGTGTGACCAGTTTAAGGCACCTGGGAGGTGTGGCCTGTCCAAGGTACCTGGGAAGTGTGGCCTGCCGGCCTGGAATTTATCTAACAGTAATGAGCTCCTGTGAGGTAGGTTGAGGCGAGACTACAGACTGGGTTGTCAGAGTTTTTGTTTATTTTTAAATTCTCTCCTCTGCTTTCAGTTGAGCAATTCAAAACATATGGGAAAAAATGCCTATGTGAATCTTAAAGCCTGAACTTGACTTTTCAGAACTACTCTCCCTACTAAAGCTGAGGGGGAAACACAGGTTTTTCACTGTACAGCATTATCTTGAACTCAGAGGAGTTTTCTGGGAGCCACAAAAACATACTGTATTTTTATCCCACCATCTGAAGTCTCAAAAACTTTGCTCCTCTGGAGAAGCAGGGTGGAAAGAGGAAGAAGAGACAGAGGATGTATTTGTAGGAAGTACAACAATGTTTGGAATTCTCTGCCCCTTCCTGTTTCTGACTTGACCTAGGAGCTGAAGGGGGAAGAGAACACTCAGGGGAGCTGTCTAGGGCTGGCAGTAGTATCCACAGCAGAGAAGACTCCACACGGGGTGATTTTCTTAGCCTCTGTACCTTGTGAAGTCCTTTGTTTAGCTATCACCTATATTTGCTAAGAAAGGTTCAGATTTGGTGCACTTTGCTTTGACTGATGATAAGAATGGTAGCACTGCAGGAGAGTAGGCTCAGTGCCATTCCAAAGGAGCAGCTGAGACTGGAACACTCTGGAGACTTCCAGAGGGAGGCGGTTGCCTCTGGCTAGCAGCAGCCTTGTCATTTTACTACAGTGAATTTCAGAACAGCATCAATTCTATGCTGCCACACTGAAGGTGTGAAGGGCTGAGGAGGTATTTGAAGTCTCTGTCACTTCAGTTATCTATGGCTGAAGAGCAAACAAGTTAGAAGGATGTTTTCAAACACAAGTGATATGCTGTATGTTCTAAATCATTATTTCCATTCTCCAGCACTCTCGATTTTTTTTTTTTTTTTGTACAGCAAATACCAGTCAATCCAACGCCCACTTCATGTTTTTCACTTTAGCTGTTAAAAAAGTTTTCCTTGCCACATGAATTCTGTGATTTTTTCTTTATATAAATCTTATAAATGGGTGAAGAAAGTCTATTCTTCATCACCTTTAATTTTTTAAAATAATACCCTAAAGAGAAAATCAAATACCTAAAAATACCTAGTGCTTTCAGAAGAAAGAACGGGGGGGGGGGGGAGAAAAGCCACAAGTTTTTTATTAACCCGAATTAGCTTTTCTATGATACCACTGAGATAATCACAATTTTCTCCATAGGCGAATCAGACTGTCTCTGGTCCTTTCACTATTGTGATGAATGCTGGCAATGGACTATTTGGTGTTGAAAAGTTGTCTTTGGGTTGTTGTGGGGTGAGGGGCAGTGTAATAAACACAGTTCATCCCAATATCAACATTACATAGGACTATCTTCTGTATGTGGAGATGCAGGCATAAAGTAGTAGACTTATAATTCAAACTCTTAATCATGTTAGGTATGGCAAATATTGTGCTTTTCTCTAAGGGATCTATAAACTTTCTGACTGATGATTATCAATAATTCTTCTGAAACTTTTTGTTTTTACTTTATGCATATACTTTATGTAATAATATTCTAAAATGGAACATTTTGTGGGTGTTCAGGGCCAAAATAATACATTTTAAGCAAGTCTTCTACCCACTTGCCATCAATCACCCCTTCCTTTTGACCTCTTTTCCTCCCAGCATTCCACCCTCACATATGTAATAATAGAGCCAAAGCCTCACAGAACTGTGAATTCTTTGGCACAGTTGGCTCTCTTCTTCAAGTAGTGTCTTATATAGAAGTGGGATTAGAAAATGACTTATGGTGTGTAGACTCAGAAGTTAAGGCTTGCCATTACATTAAAAGACTGTCTCTAAACTCAAAGAGAGCAAGAGAAGTGAGGGGAGGATGCTGTAGACAATCTCTATGGATTCAATTTGATCAGCCATCTCAAACCAAAATATACTTGAATAACATTCATTTATGTAAGTGGTTGCCATGATCCTCAGTGTAGTTTACATATACAGAACATACTGGTGGTTTTGCGATGATATTATTTAATACCATCTACTATATGTCTATTGAGTGATAGCCAAGTTCACAGGACTCTTCCTTCCATCCCCTGGCTGAAAGCCCCAGATCCTGAGCTTTTGGGAACATTTTCCAAGCCAGAGAGGCAGCTCCTTTGATTTCTGACAGGCTTAGTTTTGGGAATATTGTTTTGTATATTTACTCAAAAATCTGCATGTAGCATCTCAGGAGGTGGAGGCAGGAGGAGTGTGAGTTCAAAGCCAGTTTCAACAAATTAGCAAGGCCCTAAGCAACTCAGTGAGACCCTGTCTCTAAATAAAATATAAAAAAGGTTTGGGGATGTGGTTCATTGGTTGAGTGCCCCTGAGTTCAATCCCTGATACCTGGTGAAGATGGATTGTGAAAGACACCTGTTGTGCCTTAGTGAGGATGGGAAGTAGATATGATCTTAACACTGCACATTAGGTCCATGACAGTCACTTTTCTGAGTCCATCGCTATTTGCTCATTCTTTAGGAGGTATCATTCTGGAATAATTTCAGGGTGAGATGGTGAGGTTATCTCTTTTACCTTCTATCCCATGCTTTCATCTTGCCTTCACATGCTGTTATGGCTTGGATGTGAGGTGTCCCCCAAAAGCTCACGTATGAGACAATGCAAGACTTAGAAGTGAAATGATTAGGTTAAGAGAGCCTTAACTCAATCAGTGAATAATCCCTTTGATGGGGATTAACTGAGTGATAACTGAAGGTGGGTATGGTGTGGCTGGAGGAGGAGGGCATTGGGGATGTGGGTTTGGGCTATATATTTTGTATCAGGTGAGTGGAGTCTCTCTGCAGCCTGATCATCACGTGAGCTGCTTTCCTCTGCCACACTCTTCTGAAATAATGTTCTGCCTTACCTCGAGCCCTGAGTACTGGAGCCAGTAGCCTATGAACTGAGACCTCTGAAACCCTGAGCCTCCAAATAAACTTTTCTTCCTCTACAATTGTTCTGGTTGGGTCTTTTAGTCACAGCAGTGAAAAAGCTGACTAAAACATCATACCAATAATTAATGTTTCAACTTTAGCCATCTTTTCTTTATTATACCACCTCCATTATGGCAGAATTCTTTGGTTAATTAGGCAGCATTGGTTTTTAAAACTGAGGCAGCAGTAGTCTGAACATATGGAGTATATGTAGTCCTCTCTTTATGGAAACTCCCAGAATATTACTTGTAGGAATAGGCACCTGTGGACTCTAAGTGCAGAGATCTTTGCATATAGTGGCAGCTCATTATTCAATTGCTGAATAATTAACTTTCATTCTGGTTTATGTAGAAGCACAGCATATACTTGCCATTACTAAAGCCCACCAATAGCAAATGCTGTTATGCTCAGGGGCCTAGAACATGGGACATTTTTATGTATTAATATTTCATCTGAGTTATGCCAATAGAACTGTCTCAGGAAATAATGAAACCTTGGCAAATGTCAAAAGAAAATAAATTCTTAACAGCTCTGGACTCTGAAGATAGAATTTGAATAAACATAAAAATACAAATATGAAATATGAACATAAATAGTTTAATTAACTAAACTTATGAATAAATTAGGTAATTGGCATTAGACAGAAATATTCTTTTACTTAACTCATTACCATGTTGGTTTCTTTTCTACTTTAACAATATTTAATTCTCTTCTGTGATTCCCATGGCAATTAATACTTCATAGTTACGTTGTAGCACAGTCACTAGGAGTCAGCGGATCCATCCTTCCTTCCTTCCTTTTTTCCTTTCTTCTTTACTTCCTTCCCTCTTTCCTTTCTTCCTTCCTCTCTGTTTCTCAACGACAAGGTGTTGAGAATCTTTTTTCAATGCTGAATATTTTGTGGTCTGCTTTAGAAAACTAATCATTGATTTCATTTATCTGGGCCACAAAATTTAATTTTCTAGTCTGGAATTTGGTTTTGACTATGTCTATTTCCTAGGAAATAATGAGTATTTGTTGTAACATGAAGCATCTGTGATTTTTATTTTGTGATTCATTTATAAGTGAACCCTCTCTTATTAATAGCCTGGGGCAATGGTTCTATGAAAAAGACCTAATGGGTAGCTTTTCCTTTTTTATTTCCTTAGAATGACAAATGGTATACATAAACACTCACTCTCTCAGAAGATGTAATTTGGAAAGCTTTCCATTAAGAGTAGAAACTAGACAAGTGCATGTAAGAATAATTGACCTTGGATGTAATCACCCTTACAAGCAATAGCAATAGATAAAGGTCACACCTTTCTTCTGTCAATTATATGGGTCTCAGACCTCTTTCCAAGTTAAGTGTAATGTCTCTGTATTATAAATACTTAATTTTTTTTCTGTATATTTTGATGATTTTGACATAAAACAAACAAACAAACAAACACCCCTTTCTGGTTGCAGAAAGACTGCCCCTTTGGAGGCTAGTTAATTCTTAAAGACAACAAAGGACCCTTTTTGAGGCACCTATGCTTTTGATACACAAGCTAACCAGCCAATCCAGAGCCTTTCCTAGCTGGCCCTTATGCCCCAGGAGGCAATATTCCTCTGCCTTAATCATCTCTGGGCCAGGAGGAAGCAACTAGGTCCACTCCTGTAGCTTAGAGCTCATCAAAATTATTCAAACAAGCTAATCCTAAAATGCTCAGGCCACTGCTTGTCTTTCCCTCAGAAACCCCAGTAAAAGCCTTAACCCAAACCTTCCCTGGCTATTATCTTCTGCCTCCTGACTACCCTGCTGCCTTCCCCATGTGGCCCTGCATGGTATGATGTGCCTCCAGTCTTTAAGACTTGAGAGTGTAATAAATTTTCTTGTTTTATTTCTTGAGCCTCTTCTCTGTCTCCTCTGGTGGCCATGCCCACCTGATTATA
Source organism: Tamias sibiricus (assembly GCA_025594165.1). Lineage (NCBI taxonomy): Eukaryota > Metazoa > Chordata > Mammalia > Rodentia > Sciuridae > Tamias > Tamias sibiricus. Next base: position 74,231,000 of record CM046662.1, read on the forward strand.
TAATAAAAGAATACCACGCCCTCTCAGAGTAAAGTTAGGCTTTTCACAGCAGGATAGTGATTCCTGCCAGTGTTGCATGTGGTTTCTTCCCCAGCTCTCTTTAAAAATGGACAGTTTCCTCTCCAGCTACTTATTCTTGGAAGATACATTCCAGACTGATGACAGTACTTACATGTGGTGGGGAGAGTAGGAGCTAGAATTGAGGGTGGTTGTCAAAGTGGGGTTTTTGTTTTTTAAATTTTTCATATATATATATATATATATATATATATATATATACACATATATATATATTTAGTTGTAGATGAACACAATACCTTTATTTTGTTTATTTACTTTTATGTGGTGCTGAGGATCGAGCCCAGTGTCTCACATGTGTGAAACAAGCGCTCTACCACTGATCCACAACCCCAGCCCCTCAAAGTGGGTTTTAATCTTACCTGAAAATGATCTAATTATTTTATAAGATGGACAAATATAAATATTCATTTTCACATTAAGATTCTTGTTCTATTTAAAGTCCTAGACTTGTCTGTGGTCCAGGGTCATGTGAGTTTGTGCCTGGTGTTCCTGTGGCTTCGGGTTTTCCATTGTTTCCTATGTTACTATACAGAAGCATATCCTTAAAATCCTGCTTCCTCTTAAACTCCAATATTATGTATATCCATAATAAACTAATTATATATGTGTATATATATATGTTTTTATGTTTTATATGCATATATAACATAAAAACTCAGCTTTCTCTCCACTCCCATTTTGAAGTAATATATCCATGTCTTTCCTTTGAGTCAAGAATGTGTATGAATAAATGTTTATTTATTCATACACAATTTGAACCTTGCTTCTGTATATAAATATGTTAACCTTACTCATTTTTTACTTTCAAGCCTGCTCCATCCTATATAAATAATAGTAATTCCATACATATGTTTAGAATGCACAAAGCACTTTCATCTTCTCTCCCAATCCCCATAATAGTCCCCTGAGGTCAGCTGAGTCTACCCATCCCCAGCTTTCTCCCCTCCTTACATTATGGCAAATAACTCCTTCCTGGCAAGCCACTACCTAGAACAGAACAGATGGATTAGGGTAATCCCTCTCAGCCACTCAGCTTCCTCTTTCCCTGTTCTATAGCCTCAAGGGTAACATGCATATTGGCAGGACAAAAATAATCAACAGAAAACAAACCTCCGTGATAAAATGACATTATCTATAAAATGAGCCTGTTTATGTCAAGGACAAGATACTAAACTAGCATTTTTTACAATCATATTGTATTTAAAAACTGACTGGATTTAGGATTAGAGCAAATACGTTATCCCTGGAGATGGCATTTAAGGAGTGACAGCATGTGTATAGATTTCTCCCATTAGAAGAGCATGAAAGAGCATTTAAAATAGCTTTCTAATTTGTCTATGTTTTTTCTATCTCTTTCCCCTTCAAGTCCATAATCGTCATAATCCAGATATTTATATAATATAGGCTTGATTTCAAAATACTGTCCTGGCCAGGTGGGGTAGTGCATGCCTGTAACCCCAGAGACTTGGGAAGCTGAGGCAGAAGGATCACAGGTCCTAAGCAACTTAGAAGACCTTGTCTCAAAGTAAAACATAAAAAGGGATGGGAATGGGGCTCAGTGCTTAAGTGACCCTGGGCTCAATCTCTGGTCCCCCCCCCCCCCCCCCCCAAAAAAAAAAAAAAAATCAAAATATTCTCTTGATTCAAAAACTTTTTGAGTCATCATTATCTACCAAATCATGAAATTTCTTAGCTTGAAGTGCAGATTCTTTTAAATATAGCACATCTTACCTTTCCAAATCTATTTATACCTTTTATCAAGAACTCTGTGGTCTAGTCTTACAAAGTGGCAAAGTGACAAACAGCCTCTGAACTTGCCAGGTGTTGCGGCTACCCTATAACTTCACTTTCCCTGTGCTCACTGACAAAAGAATGTCCTGCAGTCCCACTTGTTGAACTCCTATCTATCCCTCAATGTTCAGCGCAAATGCCCCTCCTTTATAAGACCTCTTCAAACAGGATTAATAGTTCACTTCCTTCTGTTTTTCTGAGACTTGGTTCAGATACATCTTGGCTTCTCTGATTTACTATGTAAAGGCCTTTCTTCTTTTATAGCCTGTAAAGTCTTTGAAGAGCAAGACCATATTGTGTTTATCCTTATAACATCAGAAGTTAACATGGAGTCTATTAGACAGTCAGTGTTTGTTTTATCAATGAGTGAATCAGTCTTTTGCAGAATGGCCACTCTGTAATGCTCTAAGAAAGAACTGCTCTTATCACTAGTCCCTGAAAGGATGCTGCTTGTTCATAGTCACACAGGGGGATTCTGAGACATCACTAGTTGATCCTCTTTCTGATCCTCCCATTTCAGGTCTGCTCAGTCCTCAGTAATTTGTTGGAACCTAACTATCTTCTGGGAATATTGGGTGTTTAGAATTGGATATTGATTATTAAATTGTCCAACGGCTTTCTTCTTGTGGGGAATCCTTAATTAGTTAGCATTCTTTTCTCAATTATCTTTCAATCCTCCTATCAATTGGTCACCATTAGCAATGACAAATGCAAGGATTTGTTTATTTGCTTTTGATTTTTGGTACTGGGAATTTATAAAGGACTTTTATCACTGAACTATATCCCCAGCCATTTTTATTTTAGTTTTACTGAGGTTGGTCTTATATTTGCGATCCTCCTTCCTTAGCCTCCAAAATTGCTGGGATTATAGGTGTGTGCCACCATGCCAGGATAAGTGGACAGTTTTGTTTGGCACATGGTAGTCAATTTAGCTCCACCTACATAGCCTTAGAGACCTGGATACATGAAAGAAATACAGAAGGACAAATAAGGACACATGACCCAGAGACAGGGAAAGTATGTATGGCACTACTAGGAGGGAAGGGCCGTAGAGGGATTGACAGAGGTCAGTTCTAAGGAAAATCAAAAGCATTAAAACAAAGTAAAATAAAAGAATGCCTATAGCAAACGTGGTAGAGTGAAATGTTTTTCACTCCCCCCGCACCCCGGCATGGAACCTTGTCTTTTAAGTCTATGGTGAGTTATGTAATCCAATCTCATTTTTTAAAGAATTGTTTTTAGTTGTTACCAATAAAGCCCAGGGTTGTATGCATTCTAGGCTCTACCACTAACCCACCCCCCAAGTCCCTCAACCTCATGCTTAATGCTATGGTCTATATGTTTGTGCTATCTCAACATTCAGATGATGAAGTCTTAACCTCTCCCAAGGTAGTGATATAGGAGGTAGGGCCTCTGAAAGTTGATGAGATCATGAGGGTGGAGCCCTTGTGAATACAGTTAGTGCCCTTACATAAAAAGCTCAAAGAAACCATCAACTCAATACATTTCTGTTGTTTATAAGTCATCCCCATCTAAGGTATTTTGTTATAGCAGCCTGAATGAACTGAGACACTTAGCAACAGAACCCTGAATGAATTTAGGACAGCAACATGTCCAACCAAAAGAAACATCGCTAGCTTGCCAGAGAGTGTAGAGGCTGTGACTAAATATGGCTATTAAAATATAAGTGGAAGTGACGTGGGGCTTCAGCAAGTCTGCTTAACTACAAAAAGTACATCTTTTTTTCCATCTTTTAAAATTTCTGCTGATGCAATGACTGATTTCAAACAGCCATTTTGGATTGTGAGAGAGACTGGGTCCTGAGATCCATAGGACCTGCAGAGCCATTGCAATGGAAGCCACCAGGACTGTGTATCTCTAGACTTCTAACATAAGAGAAATCAACTTCTGCCTTGTCTAAGCCACACAATTGGGGTTTTCTGAACTTACTATTAACTGACATATTACTCTTGGCCTCAAAGAGGTTAGGATCCAGAACAAGAACACTTGGCACAGTGTAAAGATTTAACAGAAAGACAGGTATACTTAAATCTATGCAGTTACTGGATTTACGAAAAATTAAGTTGCAAGAAAATAGTGTTCAAAATTCACCAGGGAAACTAACTCATTAAAAGCAAAAATGTAAAATGATTACATGAACCGGGATTCATAAGGAGAGGTATAGAAGAAGGTACATTAAGGCTATTAGTATTGATTACATGTTTCAATTTTTACTTTTTTGCAATTACTCTTATAAGTAATACTGCTAAGGTTTAAATAATTAAAATAGAAGACATTTTAAAATAAAAGGAATAATACACTGACTTATCTATGTAGATTTTTAAAGGGGAAATTTTATGCATTTCTAAGCCCTTCAATACCTGGAGTCTTCATTCCTGGGCCACTAATAACTAGATGTGGAATTTGGGGGAAGTCACTTAAACTCTCTAGACCTTTGGAAAATGAGAATGTTAGTAAATAAATTTCAGGTTTCCTTCCAGCATATAATTCTGTAGATTTAATCATTTTTATTATTCATTTTTTTAGTTGTAGATGGACACAATACCTTTATTTTATTTATTTGTTTATTTTTATGTGGTGCTGAGGATCAAACCCAGTGCTTCACATGTGTTAGGCAAGTGTTGTACCACTGAGCTACAACCCCAGCCCACTTTAATCATATATTTGCTTCAAAGAATATTTTACTGCCCTTCTCAAATCTGATTTCTATGTATCCAAAAGTTGTCAAAATGATTTAGCTAGGTAGTTCTCTATTTCTAAGGGGAGCTATAGAAGAACAAGTCCAGTAATTTCAAATGCCCCTCTTTTCCTGTGTTTTCATAATGACCCTTCTAAACACATAACCTGGTATTTCTCAAGGTGCTATAAGTTGGGGGTTTGCATTTGGAAACTCTGGGGTAGGTTTAGTGTAGGAAATGCATCACCCTGGTGCCATGAAGTAGACTCACTGTATAGTGCTAATTAATACATGTTTGTGAAGAGACGAGTGAGATAAACATTTATGTAAAAAGAGTCTGAAAGAGTCTGATCCTAGGAGGAAAAGTTGATGACTGATAATCTTATGACTGATGACTTGAAATTTTATCTCTTTTCCTTTTAATCTCCATTAGGATTTTAATTGATATGTGGCATATTCATTAATCACTGAAATTATTTGAATTCTAGCTAATTTTGGCAAGCTCTATTGGTTTTTAGGTTATTGCTGGATTAACACAGCCATCAGAAAAAAACAAAAAAGTAGCTTTCGTGCTAGAATGAACCAAAATATTTTGTTCTGTTTCTGGAATGATCTTAGAATATATTCAGAGTAACTTCAGCCTATTCTGGGAGACCAGGCAAGAGGATGTGAGGATCTTAGTGTGGTTCACCTGCAGGGTTGGAGGAGCTTTCTTGCACCTGAAGTCTTTGTCTTAGGTGGAGATAGGCCACTGCCATGAATGAAACCTAAAGATCACCCCCATTTTCATGTTGTCCTGTATGCCATCTGAATTAATGCACCCTCTTTCCTTGCATACCCTTCTAAGGAAAAGCAAATAAAAAAATGACAAAAGGCTCCTGGCTTTTATTCCAACCACAGACTCTGATATTTCCCTGTCCTCTTCCTGGTGATTGCCTTTCTATTCTTGAGTGAGTACAAGAGTAGTTCCTGCCCAAAAAGACATTTTAACAGAGATATCCTAAAACCAACATCATTTTGAACCCCTCAGGAAGAACAGGAGGGGGTCATGGAGACTCACACCAATTTTAAACATTTATAAATAGACACATTAGGTATTAAAAATAAAAATTGGGTCATTAAATAAAAATAGATTTCAATAAAGGTAAAATATCAGTATTAAAGATCATACCGCAGTACCCTGGGGTTCCACATACTGTCTTCATGAGCACTTGATGTTCCACAATTTTAGAGAGTCCAAAGTCAGCTATTAACACAAGAAAAAAAAAAATTAATGAAGAAAATCTTTTCTCAGTTTTTACAAGTACTTCTCCCTCATTTTTCTTTTTTACAAATACAAAATAATTATTTATTTGTTTGCTTTTGTAGTTGATGTTGAGGTACACATGTGTGGGGGACAAGTCACCTGAGAGGAAGCTAAGAAAAAGGTCTTTATTTAAGTAGGAGAAAAATATGACTCCCCAAATACATTTGCAAATAAATTCATATTTAATCCTTGTTCTTTTAAAAAATTCCAAGCTTTTACTAAATAAGCTATTTTTTTCTTAAGTAACTATTAATTAACAGTTGTGATATTTTGTCTCATGTTAGTAATTCTGAGATTTATGTGACAGTAACTATAAGAGATGATGTAGACTTTAGTGGTATAATTCAGAATCTTAATCCATTGGTGAAGATGTAAAAAATTAGATTTTCATAAATGTCATGGAAATAAACAGAAATATCAAGACTTTTTCTGATTGAAAAGAAATAATGTCAGTCCCTAGTGTATTTGACAGATAATAATTTACTTCATTTGACAAAGGTCTTTTTAATGCAAAAATCCTTTTTATTTAATCCACAAAGTATTACCTAGGTAACATATTATCAAAGGTGTCACCGCTTGCTGGGCTACATCTCTCTCCCAGGAAACATCAGGAAGCTGCTCAAGGCCATTCTTCAAGAGAGGCAGGTGCAGAATGGATGCCATTTTAGACTTCAAAGATAAACCCACATTTCCAGGGAGGTGCCTGATCCTTATCAGTGAAACCAGCAGGAAGCCCTTCAGAAAGAAAGGCTCTCCTGCCTAAATTAGTATCTATCCATCCATTTAAAGAAATTTCTTGAAGGATCAAATCTTTGAAAGGGATGTCAAAGGAAATGGAAACTCCCTGCTGTCTGCTGCCTTTCAGGAGTGATTATGAGAACAAGCTTACTGCCAGCGGGACTTTCAGGATATTTTTCTTTAGGTTCTTGCATTCATAAGGCACATCCTGTTGTCTAGTCTCCCCTCATAGAACAGCTTAATTTTCAAAGTTGTTAACACTTGTAAATGCAGTGAACATATCAGCTCAGCACTGTGACAGACCAGAAATGCAATGCCCTTCAGAGGATTTAGTACAAATTCTGCTAAGGAGCATTCATGTAATTTAAAATTTTTTGGAAATGATGATTTATTTAGAAAGGTATGTGGAAAATAACGTTTAATATATAATTTCCTAATATACTGATTTAAATTTTTCTTTGGGTGAATCAGAATTTCTCAAAGTTTATCTTTGTAGTCCTTCAAAATGTTTATTTGAGGAAAAAAGAGAGTCAATAAAGTTTGGGGAAATCCTTGTAGTGCATTATATAATATGTCAGTCTCTGCATTACATTTTTTAAGGTTCTTGCAAGTGCTGCAGAAATGCAAAGCCTGCTTAACTTTAAGTTGACATTTTTTAGCTTATTTGACCAACCACAGCACCTCTGAAAACCACTCAAAACCCATCCCTCCATCAGAAAGGTGTTATTCAGGGGCTGGTGTTGTGGCTTAGCGGTAGTGCGCTCACCTAGCACATATGCGGCCCGTGTTCAATCCCCAGCACCACATAAAAATGAAAAAATGCATGGTGTACAACTAAAGCAAATAAATAATTATATTTTTTTTTAAAAAAGGTGTTATTCACTCTTATTTACCTTGCTTAGGCACCAGGGTTCTGTGGAGTACATTTTGGGAAATAAAGACCTTAATTTATATCTGGTCACATAATCAAGTGACTCAGAGGGCAGATTCATCAATCTGTACCAAATATTTTGAATCGAAGTTCTTGATTCTCTAAAATTTGACTCCAAATAATTTGTGAAATAGAAGTCAATAATCAAAAAAGAAGCACTAAGTTTTCTATCATTTTTTCATTATAAACTTATCTACAAAACACAAGGTCATCTCCTCAGGTCCTTATTGCTAAGGACCATAATAATGTCTTTGTGTCTCCAGCAAAGAAGTGCCAACTTTTAGCACTGATTTCTGGATTAACATTCCAGGATAAAGCATGAACTTCTAAAACAATGCATATTCCTCCACAGATGTCAAATTAGAGATGGAACAATGTTTTAAAATTCCATAGAACAAATTTCTTTTACTCTGGGTAAAGGGGTCATGAAACATCAGGAAATAGTCTCACCAATTTTCAGTGGTGCATCTGGGGCTGGTGTTGCATAGAGAAGATTCTCTGGTTTGAGATCACGATGTACAATCCCATTTTCATGTAGGTACTGCATAGGGAAAATACAAAGTAGCATTTGTATAATTCTATTTATGTTTTCAACATTCGTATTTAATCTTTTAAAACTATCATAATTTTATGTTATATAATTCAACAACACACATTATGATTTCAAAAATAAATATCACAAAGGAAAATATGTTTTAAACTAGATACATTAACAAATAACTTATGAGAGCTAAGGGATAGCTCAGTGGTAGAATGCTTGCTTGAGGCCCTGGGTTCAATCTCCAGTGCTGCCAAAAAGAGAAATAAAAAATAGCTTTAACTGTTCAGAATTAACTGAATATAAAATGCAATTTAAATTATTTAGAATCAATTCCCAGAATGAAATGTTTGCTCCTCAGAGAATATTATCACTCTCTTTAGGCATATTACTGTACCAATAGGAATTATTTTATTATTATTATAATAATGAAATCAAGGTGCTGTGAGTTGAAATTTTGTCTAGTTTATATCTGAAAAGCATAGTTGTATGTGCGACCTTAGAAACTTACAACCATAGCAAAGATATCATAATTATTGTTTGTCAGACTTTTAGATGTGAGTAGCTATTATACAGGACTCTCTTTAATGGGATAAATATTATTCCATGATGATGAATACTCTCATAAACTCTTCTGAGAATTAGGAGATCTAACTAGCAATATAGAAATTGAAAGTTATACTTGAGATGAATTGTAAAGATTACTTCCTAGCAGTTATACTCATTTTATTGCAATCAAAATGTTTGTAAAATTCTGTATAATCACACATGTAGCATATTCTTATTGTAAATGCTAAAGTCCTACCTGACTTCTGTCTCCCATTTCTAACCCTTTCTTCAAACAGAATCACTCATCAGTTTAAACTATTTTTCATAATATTGGTTTGAACTATTTTCTATGCATTTACAAATATGAATATATGCACACAAGGAAATATACCTGGTTTTCTCAATTTTCTTACTCAAATGCATCATTTATATTATTATACTGCCTTTTCCCCTACTTTGAAATATCCACTTATCACTTCAGCTTTTTCTATTTAACTCTTATATCCACTGTGTTGAATGCATCATGATGAATTTTGTTATTCCTTTTTGATGGACACTCAAGTTTATTTTCATTTTTAAAAATTATAAGAAATGCAATGATAAACATTTTAGCATTTGCATATTTGGGTAGTTCTGCTGGCATTCTTTTTTTTTTTTTTTTTTTTTTTTTTTTTAGGACAGGTTTGATGATTGGGCCAAAGTTACACAGAGTTTTTTATTTTAATATACACTGAAAAATCACTCTCCTAAAAGTCACCATCAGTTTTCACTCACAAAAACATGTATGTATGTATGTAATGTTTATGTATATGTTTAAATTTTTGCTAAACCTATACTTTTATCTTTTGCAGAGCTGGGGGATAAAGACTGTCGATTTAATTTGTCTTCTGATTAATAGTATAGTTGACCTTCTCATCATATGCTTATTCGTCTTTCAGTTTTCCTTTTGTATGAATTCCCTGTTCACGTCCCTTGCACATTTTCCTGCTAAGAGAAAAAGTTGCCAGTGTGCTGTAGTCTTTCTTCTTTCCTAGTTCATGTGGAAGGCAGGAAGTCTTTCTTTCCAGTCCAGTCAAATAAATGTAGAGGGGAGGTGGTATGGTTCAAGATCTTGTGATGACTTGGGAAAACAGGGACTAGTTACTGGCTCATGCATGAAAAACTGAAAGATGAGAGGATGGCTGGAACAAATGAGAAAGTAGAGGGCCTCACTGAGATTCTGTTACTCTCATAGCAGATGGTCAAGGATGGAACTTCTTATGTGCCCAATGTGGACTCTGCAGAAAGGAACCAGACCTGAGCCTCCTTGAAGAAGCCCTGCATGGGATGTGTTTCCTGCTAGGAGATACCACCTGAACATCACAGGAAGCAGAATGTGAGAGTAGTGACAGCAGGCAGATGAGGAGCCATTCATGGACTCCTCAGAGAAACTGGGCTGAGAGAAATGCCCTACAACAGAAGCCATCAATGTGTTCCAAAGTGGGAAAAGCAATAGGCACTAGTAACCTGCCAAACCCAAGGATCATCAATGCCAGGCCATAATTAATTGTACCAGTCATGTAAAATCTTTCTTTACCTTTGGACTCCTCTTCCCCTTCAACACCCTCACATCTCAACACTGAAAGGACCACAAACAACAGCTAGCTGTTCAAAGAAGAGGAAGAAAATGCAAAGAGAATAAACAAGTATCCTTATCCTCTGTATTTACAAATTATAGATCTCTAAGGTCTACCTTTGGGGTAGGGTAGAAGTTTAAAATTGGATGTAAATCTAAAATGTTGGCCTTTTCCTCACTCAGAAGTGATTGGGAAAGCTATGGGAATGGCCTGAAGTTTTATTTATCACAGGAGCCAGGAGATGGATTTGCAGAGTGGATTGTCCAGATCACAGTGAGAGGCATAAAGTTGGTTTTGCTCATGTCTCACTAGGTCTAGCTCACACATGATATTAAGTAATTATCACGCATAGATAATATCTTACATGTGGTAAGCACTTATTGTTTTCCAAGCACTATTATTAACAGCTTGTGAACTTACTTTATTTTTACAACAGCTCTATGAGAGAAGTCACCTAATGTTTGTTTTGCAAATGAAGAAACTGAAGCACAAAGAGGCCAAGAGATTTGTACAATGTCACAACTAGACATTGTGGTTGGGATTCACTCAGGCATTTGGCAGCAGAGCTCACACCCTTGCCTATTATGTGATCCCTAAGGTGCTGTTCAGTAAATTGATTGTTTCAGGGGAAGGGATGAGAGAAGATCAAAATGAAGAAGAGAGCAGAGTAATGGAGGGGAAAGGTAATGAGAGAGGGAGGAGAAATGTGAAATGAGGAAATGATAGAAGACCATGATTGGCCTTGTATGATAACCAGAGAAAGTCTGCCACATTCTTTTTTTCTTTTTGAAAAAGAATGTTTTTAGTTGTAGGTGAACACAATGTCTTTATTGTATTTATTTATTTTTATGTGGTGCTGAGGATCAATCCCAGTGCCTCACACATGCTAGGAAAGTGCTCTACCACTGAGCTACAACCCCAGACCTATCTGCCACATTCTTAACAAGGAAGACATCATATCTTGATACCAGCTGGGTTGGGAGGGGAAGACAGAAGTATCTCATAGCTTTGAAAAACACCTAAAAATTGCGTATTTGGGCATCAGTATTGATTTTCCCTCTAATCTTACCTAACTTAGAAGCTCCATTGATTTGGAAAGAAAATGACACAAAAAATAGCAACATGATAACAACAAATGAAATGAACTTAGCATTATTTTCTCCAACTCCATCCATTTACCTGTAAATGCCATGATTTTATTCTCTTTTAATGCTGAGTAGTGTTCCACTGTGTATATATACCAAAGTTTCCCTATCCATTCATCTGTTGATGGGCATCGGGGTTGGTTCCACAATCTAGCTATTGTGAATTGTGCTGCTATAAACATTGATGTGGCTGTGTCCCTGTAGTAAGCTGTTTTTAAGTCCTTTGGGAATAGACCAAGGAGTGGGATAGCTAGGTAAAATGGTGGTTCCATTCAAAGTTTTCCTAGGAATCTCCATACTGCTTTCCAGATTGGCTTCACCAATTTTCAGTTCCACCAGCAATGTAAGAGTGTGCCTTTTCCCCCACATCCTTGCCAGCATTTATTGTTGTTTGTTTTTTTGATAGCTGCCATTCTGACTGGAGTAAGATGAAATCTTAGAGTAATTTTGATTTGCATTTCTCTAATCTCTAGAGATGTTGAACATTTTTTCATATATTTGTTGATTATTTGCATATTATCTTCTGAGAAGTGTCTGTTTAGTTCCTTGGCCAGTTTATTGATTGGGTTATTTGTTTTTTTGGTGTTAAGGCTTTTGAGAGCTTTATAAATCCTTGAGGTTAGTGTTCTATCTGAACACTTGTGGTAAATATTTGCTTGTGGTAAAGATTTGCTTGTGGTAAAGATTTGCTCCCATTCTGTAGGTTCTCTATTCACCTCACTGATTGTTTCTTTTGCTGAGAAGAAGCTTTTTAGTTTGAATCCATCCCATTTATTGATTCTTGGTTTTAGTTCCTGCACTATAGGAGTCTTATTGAGGAAGTTGGGACCTAAAACAACATGATGGAGATTTGGGCCTACTTTTTCTTCTATTAGGTGGAAGGTCTCTGGTTTAATTCCTAGGTCCTTGATCCACTTTGAGTTAAGTTTTGTGCATGGTGAGAGAAAGAGATTTAATTTCATTTTATTACATGAGGATTTCCAGTTTTCCCAACACCATTTTTTGAAGAGGCTGTCCTTTCCCCAATGAACGTTTTTGGCACCTTTGTCTAAGTGAAGTTAGCCAATCTCCAAAAACCAAAGGCGAATGAACTCTTTGATATGAAGATACTAACTTATAAAGGCAAGGGAGTGGGGATGAGAGGAATGAAAGAACTTTAAATAGAACAAGGAGGGGGGGGAGGAGAGCAAGGGGATAGGAATAATAGCAGACTGAGTTATCCATGATTACCCTAAATACATGTATGAAGACACAATTGTTGTAAAAACACTTTATATAAAACCAGCAACTTGAAAAATTGTGCTCTTTATATGTAATATGAAATGAAATGTACTCTGTAAACATGTATAACAAATTAGAATAAAAATAAATTTAAAAAATAAATGAACCGGTAGGTTTTGATTTAGAAAAATACTAATTAGATGAGGATTTTCATGAAAAATTGTTCTGGCTTTCTTGAATAGAAACCATGGTTGTATTCCAAGTGCAAATGAAACAGACAAATAATAACAACAACAAAAGGAAAGAGAATACGGGACACCATAAGGGGAGCTGGACTGGATAAAAGAAGGAACGTTTCAGAGGAAAATATAGAGTTAGGAGCGAAGTACTACTAGAGGAACAAACTTAGAAAAACAAAGCAATGGAATGTTAAAGATCTTGATCTTGGCTTTTAAACAGACCTAGGATAATTTGCTATAAATTGCTTATGTAGAAAGGTCATCAAAAGCTATGCTGCATACTACAGGGACACAGCCACATCAATGTTTATAGCAGCACAATTCATAATAGCTAGGTTGTGGAACCAACCTAGATGCCCCTCAGTAGATGAATGGGTAAAGAAAATGTGGTATATATACACAATGGAATATTATTCAGCAATAAAAAAGAATAACATAATGGCATTTGCAGGTAAATGGATGAAGTTGGAGAATATAATGCTAAGTGAAGTTAGCCAATCTCAAAAATCCAAATGCCGAATGTTTTCTCTGCTATAAGGAGGCTGATTCACAGTGGGGTTGGGACAGGGAGCATAGGAGGATTAGAGGAACACTAGAAAGGTCAATGGGAAGGAGGGGAAGGAAGGGGGCAAAGGGGTATAAAGGAAAAAAAAATGATGGTAGATGAGATGGATATCATTACCCCCAAGTGCATGTATGAAGACATGAATAATAAGAATATACTTTGTATACAAACAGTGATATGTAAAAATGTACTCTATATGTGTATTACAAATTGCAATGCATTCTACTGTTATATACAACAACTTCAAATTAAAAAAAAAAGGATACTGCAATGATTTACACATGTGGGGAGAGGTATTTAAATGTTTTTGACTGAAAAAAATGTCATTCACTATTTTGTTTAGTTCTACAAGTAGAAGTTCTAAACTTTATATTTTATGAAATGAGGGAGCTAGGAATAAGGAAAATGTGGAGTATGATCTTTTATCTTCCTTCAGGAGATAAAAGTATGAGGAACAGCATCACTCTTAGAGTACAAGTTCTCAAGAAACCTTTATATTAAAACAAATTCCTTAGGGTTACAAGAGCCTTTGCTTATATGAGTCATATACAGCATTGTTCACTGCATTAATGGTTTAAACTGAGAAATTAAAAGTTTAAAATAATTTTAAAATTTTGTCCTTTCTTTTTATTTCTCTCCCTCCCTCCTCCCTCCCTCCCTCCCTCTCTCCCTCCTCTCCTTTCTTTCTTGTACTGGGGATTGAACTCAGGGGCACTCCACTACTGAGCCACATCCCCAGCCCTATTTTATATTTTATTTAGAGACAGGGTTTCACAGAGTTGCTTAGTACCTTGCTTTTGCTGAGTCTGGCTTTGAACTCGCAATCCTTCTGCCTCATCCTCCCAAGTCGCTGCTTCTATGCCAGGCCTATTGTAAAATCACACATATAGCCTCTGGAAAATCCCACCATACTCTAACAACAAGAAGAAATGCCTTTGCACTATGATAAGATAGTTTTAGATAAAAAGTTCTCTATATTATATTTTGAAAACTTCTTAGAGCACTTAAAGACATAAAAGTTGAATAATAAGCATGCTTCCCTTTATTTTTGAACTAGGTTTTATGAAATATAGACCTCAAATTTCATGTAGCACTAATTTTTAAATGCTCCTCAAAATTGTATGGTTATGGGAAATTGTGCACAGATATTTTATAATATTGCATTAATGATATAGTATGACTAGGTAATATCTAATAGTGGACATACAATATATTTTCAACATGTTAATTTCAGATGTTTTGAATCATGAGGATTCAACATGAATAGATAAAACCACTAGAGAAAACAAAGATAGTAACTGGATACTATAAAATAAACCAAGAATCAAAAGTAGTAATAATTAAAGTAAAGCAAAGACAAGAAATCAGAATTAAAACCTATAACAATTTGAGAGGTTTATGACATTTATATTAGTCTATCAATTTAATAGAAAAAAATACATACAATAATTGTATCATCTAACTACTAATGCTTATCTTGACAAATTGTAACCTTTAAAAAATAAGTCTGAATAAAAAATAACCAAGTGTGCACAAATCAATTAAAACCTTAAAGAATAAAAAGAACTTTGTGTGGAGAGAAAGCAGTGGGGGTGCAGAGGCAGGGAAGCACAATTTCCTGGCTCAAATATTTAAAGTGAAGTATTAGGAGAAAAAAAAAAAAAACAGTATATGAAGACAAATAAAAGTTTATCTGAAGCAAAGTCAAGATAGGAAACAGACATATGCTTAAGGATTTTATATTAGTAAATTTAATGTTTTGTGTGCTAAAGGCATACTTTCAATAAATTTCATTTCAATGTCATGCCCTCAGTCTTAATGAAGTTTTGATATAAGATGTATGCATATTAAGATTTCTCCAGCATTTTTGAAACAAGTTTTAAGGAACAATTCATGAGCAGTACTCAGGGTACCTAGGTGTACCATTTATTAGCCACGTGACCCTATACAATTTGTCTACCCTCTGCCTTTTGGTGCTGTCATCTGCATTGTGCTCTTGGCAGGTGGCTATGAGAATCAAAGATGAGTTGTGAAGGAATACCACATTGTGAGCTTGTTGTGTATATTCCACTTCACAAATGGTAGCTATTAGGATTCTGTTGTTGTTGTTTCATGTTCCTTGTTAAAAACAAAATAAAACAAACAAACAAAAAAAACAAAACAAAACAAAACAAAACAAAAAACCCCCCACACATTTGGAAAGTTTTGGAAAACTTTTGCTCTTTCCTGGAGAATCACAGGTTACCTTGATCAGAAAATACTTGATTTGTAGTTCATCATACTTTTCCCTTCTGTTTACTGCCTAAAAACTCGGTGAAAAAAGGCTTCAATTATGATAACTACCCTAGTTTGTGTGCCATTTACATCTTCTTTCCTTTACTTGCTTATTATTCCTTTTTCTTCTTGAATAGAAATGTATGCCTTTTTCATTTGATTTACCACATACCCCTACCCAAAGACTCAATTTAACTTATAAGTATATAGAATATATCATAAATTGTGTTTTCATTTTTCCCTTTTGAAATAGCCTTAAGTGAAATTTGTAACTGAATTTGCTATATATACTTATAGTTTATGGTAAAAATGTTTAGAAGTCAAAAAAGGAACAAAGTTTGTGGCAATCAGGATTTGAAACATTCTTTTTTGATTTTGTTACTTACAAAACAAAGAAGTTCTAAGATACACAATATTTGTCATTGATAAACAGTCATATTTCAAAGCCAGTTATTTTGTTTTTGCTGGGTTCTCCCAGGATTCTTGGCAGTTCTTCAAGAGCCACCCGCAGGGCTACTTGGGTCTCATTCCACACCCTCCTGCTTCCTGAGAGGCATTGGCTACTCATTCTAAACTTCTCTTCACCTTTCCCTCTCTGATTCTTCATTCTTACCTTTCATCATATGAATACATTCTATATGCTTTGGTCATCAAAAAGAAACAAGAGCCAGGCATAGTGTCTCATGCCTGTAATTCCAGCAACTTAGGAGGCTAAGGCAGGAGGATCACAGTTCAAGGGTAGCCTCAGCAACTTAGCAAGGCCCTAAGCAACTTAATGAGACCCTATTTTGAAATAAAAAGGGCTGAGAATGTGGCTCAGTGGTTAAACTCCCCCAGGTTCTATCCTTAGTACCAAAAAAAAAAAAAAAAAAAAAAAAAAAAGAAACAAAAAGGAAACTATCATCACTGGCTGCTCCCTCTGCCTTGAATGCATCCTCACCCTTTGTCACCTAGCCAGTGCTCTACACTCTCAGAAATAAATTGGAATGTCACCTCCTCAGGGAGAATGTACCTGTCCTTCTAAACTGATGCAAGTGCCCACTGTTATGTCCACTCAAGGATGCTTCCTGATTCTCTTCACAGCATGTAGATTTCTTGGCAGCCTTTCCATTTAGGATGTCTCTTTCAATAGACTAAAAAACTCCATGACAATCAGAAAAGTTCCTCAGACACTTGGTTTCCTTCGTAGTGCCTGGCTCTAAGTTTGTGCTCAATAGTGGTTTTGAATGATTCACAAGTAACTAAGTTGTCCTATGGATGTGAGTGTTGTTTTAATTTTTAGTGACTAACATAGATAGTCAAAGAATTATAGTAATCTGAACCTTGTATTTATTTGCCATTTTTTCATTTGTAATGGAAGTTAAAGTTGTTAAAGAGAAAATTTTCTGCTTACATTGTGATAATATATTTCCATAGCAACATCACTTTGATATACTTAGCTAAAGTAAGACTTTTAGCATCTGAATGTTTATAAAACATACAGTATTCTTGTTAGGTAATAATACTTAGTCACCTCAAAGGTGTTTGCTGTATATTAGACAGATGAGATTGACATTGTTCCTTTGAGAAGAGCCAAAAACCAGGAAGAGCATTTTAATTGTAAGATTCAGCAGAAGAGTTTCATCTTCCAAATGACATTTTGGATTACATAATTAGTTTTTGTTCTATAGAAGCACCAAGTTGGTAGTTATGGCTGAGTTAATTTCTCCACATCCTTTGAAGTTGATCAGAATATCCAGTACAATGTATGCCTCAGGAGTTTGGAGAAATTTGAAAATTCATCTGTTAGTTTCCTCTTCCCTCTCTTTTATGTCTGAAACACTCATATAATTGTGCATGCCAATGTAATAAAATGGAAGTGATACAATGACTTAAGTGTCAAGTGGCTAAAGGCATATTGATGTGACCATGTGTAATACACTAGAGAGCAGTGGGCAAGCTAAAAGGCCTCCATTTGTAGATGAAGGAACCTGATGGAGTCTAGCTGCTGACCTTGCAGTTAAAGTTTGTATGTGTCCCTTGCAGCTCTAGGACTAGTGTGGCCTAAGAGTGTCTGGAGAAAGTAAAATTTTGCTGGAAATGTGTCCTGGGGTAGCAGTGTCATGGGGGAAGGGAAGAAGATGTTGGCAGAGAGGATAATTAGGAATGCTGCTGAATAGGGAAGCTTGGAGTGTCGGGTTAGAGTAGTCAACAGAAGAGGTCACGAACACTCAGACTCCAGTACTTGTTTCTGCTTGTGGCGAGTCTCCTGGTTTACTAAATCAGCTTGGAGGAAAAAGGATACTTTCAACAGGTTAGAAATTCATTTTCCTATTTCATTATGTGCATGGGATAAAACTTTATCAAATGCATATTTATAAGAGCTGTATGAACTGGTGGAAAATACCATTTAATCTATACTCTTTTCCTTAGATTCAACTAAAAAACTAAGACATGTATTCAATTTAGATTTTAATGAAGCACTTATCATTGATTTCATTAGAAATCATTATTAAGTGAATGGTTATTTTAAATTAGGCTTCAAAAAAAAGCAATAAAAAAGCTATATGTTCTGATTTAGACAAAGTTCATGCTGACTGAACACAAGAATATAAAGAAAACAGAAGCAATGTACATATAGTTAAGAAATAAATCGGTGTACAAAAATTATTTGAATATAAGATTAGAGCAAGTGCACGTTGGGACTTTGAGAATGGTTAAAGAAGCTATACATTTGATACATGTGATACATGTTTTAGAAAAGATGATAATTTTAGTATTGGAGGCTACAGAAAGTTTTGAATAATTAAATGGAGGTGGTATTCAGGAAACAATGTATAGCTTTGGAAAAGGTACATAAATGACTTGTATTGCAGAGAAAGAAGCAGCAAGCAAATTTTTGTAATGGAAAAGAAGAGGTCATGTTTGCACACGTAAGAAATGAGGGGAGCTCCTGAGTCTGCAGAGTTTGGCCATGTAGGGAACAGGGACCTGGAGTTTGGCCCCACCGAGAGCCAGAGCTCCTCACACTGCCCAGAGAAACTGACTGGGTAGCACTGAGGGTCAATGAAGAAATCACTTCATTGTCAGAGAATTAGTTTCTTCACAAGGGCGAGGAAGCTGGAAGTAATGTTATTAAAGATTATTGTGCTTTAGACTATGGAATATGCTTTACATATTAAAAATGAGGGTGGGTATTTGGGATGTATTAGAAAAAGAAAACAGTTTTGGATACAAGCAAAAGGTATATCAAACATGAGAAAGGGTGAAAATTTGTACATTTGCCTTGAAAAACACCTCCACAGATGTATCCATGATTCCTAAGTCAAGTACATGTTAAGGCATAATATAGGACAAGAAAGAAAAAAAAGGGAAAAACCCCAAATTTAACTTGGCATTTAGACTTTTTAAAAAGGCAATAATCAAAAGCTCAAATTCCTTTTTAAAGAGACAAAGATAATACGGCTGCTCTGAATTCAGGAGGTGTCTAGACATGTAATTAAACTCTCTCTATGGTCCTAACAAAAACTGTGTCATTGTGTAATGAAAGCTACTACATAGTAATTTAGTTTAATTACCATGATGCTGTGTTCGATGGGCTGTGTGTAGTTAATTGATAATGTCTCAGGAGTTGGTAGGAGGAAGTTTGAATGTCTTTAAAAATCTAACAGGACAAGGAAAAACCAGTCATTACAAAAAGAAAACAGTATTCTGGCTACAGTTTTTCTATGGGGGAGAAAAATTAAACTGCATGAATTAGTTTTTCTCTATAATTCAGAAAATTCAGAATCAATATACATAAATTAAGTAAGAACTTCAGAGTGAATACTCCAGTGTTATATCTGCTTTGGAGATCTGCCACTCTTATTTTCTTCATCCTTGACCCCTACTCAATGATGGCTTTGAAAGTGTCTACAGAGTAGATGAGAGCCCATGACTAGATCCACAGGTCTGATTAGACTTGTCTGATGGTGGGATCTATGGTAAGCCTTGATCTGTAATGCATCCTAGGTCCAGAGGAATCAACTTCAGGTAAGATGGCTATGCTCTGGGCCTTGTAGGCATTCTTACCTCTTTCAGGGTCATCCTTCATTGTTTCCTTCTCCCTCACAAGTCTTGAGCAATCAGTCATAATTCCATTCATATCTATTCATAATTTCATTCATATCTATTCATTTCATTTGTTCTTTTCATTTACATTGTCATTTGCTTGGTAGAGCCCATCATGTTCCTGATGGGCATTATTATATTTGTCTTTAAGCCTCCCCCATATATCCAATATATTTAGGTGATCTTTGTTAATCACAGATTTTATTCATATCAATGTTTGATTTGAAAACAAGAACAAGTCACTTTAGGAAATCCTCATTGCCTATAACCTAAAGTCTAATAACCTCAAGATAAAAATTAAAAGCCCTCTAAAATTCACCCCTAACTTTTGGCTATGCACATCCTGGGACAATTCTTCACATGCACAAGCCATACAATCTTTTCATTCCTGTCATAATAAATGTATTACCACTAGATTTCCAGATAATAATAATCTTTCATGTGCTAAAATATATTTCCTAAAGATTCTGGAAATAGTATTACTCATCTCCCATGCTCTTCCAGAATTTGCCATTCCTCTATCTAGAGATGGAATCTAATTCTCCTTCCCTTGGATATGGGCAGGATTGTAACTTCCTGGTGTCTAATAGAATGCAGGGGAGGTAATAGTGACTTCAGAGTGTAGATAATAAAAGTCAGTGCAGCTTCTGCCTTGTCACTTTATACTCACTATTGGATCCCTAAGTTGCCACAGAAAAGGTATGAAGTCTCAGGTAATAGACATGATCAACTCTCAGAGATACTAGAGGAGACAACTCTAGGTGATTTCCATCCATGAAGCCCCCAAACATTTGAGTCTTCTCTGCTAAGACCCCAAACATTATGCAGCAGAGATAACTACCATTCCCATCATGTCCTGTTTAAAGTCCTAACCCAGAGAATACATGAGCATAATAAAATGATTGTTTAAGCAGCTGTGAGGATACTTTGTTTACATAGCAATAGTATCTGGAACATTTAATAACCTAGATCAATACCACCTTCTCTATGAAATCTTCCTCCAACCATACAGAAAAATGAATCATTTTGTCTGCCTCCCATAGCATTTTATTTACATCCACAGTATAATACTTTGATGTTATCATGGTTAAGTGTGTGTTTGTCTATCAAAATAAAAAATATTTCTTGAGAGCAGGATTTGTCTTATTCACCTTTGTACCTATAGACTCTAGGCACAAGGGCTGGTGTGTAGTAGGTTTTTGATAAATGTTTGGGAAAATAATGCATGAAAGAAGGAATGAATGATCAGAATCATGGACTAAATGAGCCTCTATGGCAGACATAACAAAGATACACAAAATACTAAGAAAGAATATCTACAATTTGCTCAGAGGTCAAGCATATATTTTCACTAACAAATGTTTATTGAATAACTAAAATGACAGGACTGAGATGTGACAGGATAACTCCTAATATGTGTTGATAAGAATAGATGTTCTCTGTCCATCCCAGTTATAAAGTTGTATAAAACTTAGGAAACTTAGGAAACTCAACTCATCTTGCTCTTTGTTTAGGCATTATCAATACCTGCTTTGGGTCACCAGTCTGGGAAGTAAAATGCAATATGAATTGATCTGTTCTATTTTGCAGTGCACAACCAAATTCCCTCTAGTATTGCAGGTCTTGTAGTGATGAATTGCATCAGATTGTGTATGTCAGATGAAGTCATTTTCCCTTCAGTTTTGAGATCTATTTTCATTGAGATTAGAATATCAAAATTCCTGTTTTTCTTTTCTTACAGTACATTGATGATATCATTCCACCATCTCTTCCTGCACCATTTCTGGTGGGAAATTTGCCACCATCCTTTACTTTTTCCCTCTGATATGTCTTTGTGGCCTATTTTCATGATTTCTTTGAATATGATCTTTCTGTTCCTTATGTTGACATTTGTTGAGGTTCTTGGATGGGTGGTTTTATAAGTTTCATCAAATTTGATGCATATCAAATTTGGATACTTCAGAAACAAAAGAATAGTGAACTTGTTTCTTTTGTTTTTGAAGTTATGGGCATTATTTCTTTAAATATAATTCTATCTCCTGTCATTTTTCACTAACTCTAATTATATATACTGAAGTTTTTCCATAGCTTGTGATGCTCTGTTCATTTTTTCATCTTTATGTTTTAGCTGGGAGAGGTTATTTTTTTTTTAATGGTTCACAGCCCTTTACTGTGACTAAACTGAGTAAAATGATCAACAATGAATTCTTAAGCCTGTTGTCTTACCAAGATAGAAGAATAAATAATTTCATGGTGAGTGTTAGAGAAATTTCCATTTGTAATGAAAACTTGACTAATTATAGGAAAATTTGACTTTCTTATTTTTCAGTCTTGATATGAAATGAATTTTCTGGAAGTAGAAACAATCCTCTTTTTTAAATTTGTTCTACTTATTTATGTCATTCCACCATCTTCCTGCCCCATACCCCCACCTCTCCCTGTCTTTCCCTTTGCCCAATCCAAAGTTCCTCCATTCTTCTGGGAGAGTTTTTAATGCTATGTCTTCAATTTCACCATTCTTTTGATTCTGGAGTATCTAACTTGCTGTTACTTCTGCCCAGTATACTTTTCATCTTGGAAATTATAGTTGTATTATGATTTTCATCTCTTGATGTTTGATTTCAGTCTATTTGAAAAGCATCTTCTATAAATCTGTTCAATGTGCTCAGCTTTTCCTCCACCTTCTTGAATATGTGGAATAGAGTCTGTCTGCTATTTTTTTGTATGTGTCACTTCTATGTCTGTTTCTATTGATTGACTGACATTTTTCCTGCTTCTGTGCATGTCTTCTGATTTTTGAATGGAGAATAAACAGTGTGAATTTTATCTTGTTGGGAGCTGGATAAATACAGATGTAAATATTTTATGGCATTTTAAAATTTTGTTTTTGATGCAGTTAAGTTACATTTCTTGGAAATAGTTGGATTCTTTTGAGGCTTGTTTTAAGTTTTGTTATGTTTGTCTACTCATCTTGGAAACATAAGGGTCAAAAATACAAATAGTTTAGTTATTCTGCTGAATGAACACCACACTATTCTTTGCATTGTCTAATGTTGCCAATTCAGGTTAAATGATATTGTTAAAATATCTAATCTGTTAGAACTCATATGAAGAGGTTCAGAGTTTAATAAGGTAGAAATGTCATATTAAAGCCAGATTTGAAGCATCTCAATATATTAATTCCATGAAATTCTATGTGAACATAATTATGTTTTATGGCTTTTAATGGGAAATAAAATAAAAAAATAATAAAAGCAAAGTTGATGATTTATTGAATACACTCTTTGATATAAAGTGAATATATTTCTACTATGTTGACTGTACCTATAATAAAAAAACATACTAATTCCTTTTAGCCTATGTCATCATTCCCAGTACGTAAGAAAAGTTGAGTGAACAAATGAAGAAAGTCCTGAATTCTGTGGGTTCTTAGTCTCTCTATTTGTAGTTAGAGTTCAAAAAGATTTATTTTATAAAATGTTGGAGGAGGAGCTGGTAGGCACTTGCATTTGAAAGCACATAGAACTATTGTCTGGGAGACATTAATAGCAGGCTCTACAGACACTTATGCCAGGTAACAACAACCTATATAGTCACTTACAGAGGCTGCACTGTATTTTATGATCCTACAAAATAGGCATAGATGAACAACTACTTGTGAGGAAATACAATAATTGAATGGAAGTTGAATTTGGCTACAAATACATGAATACCTCTTCTACACCATCTTTTATTACTACTCACATCAGAGATTTCAGCTTTTGATTTTTTCATCATTTTAGATATTGAGCAAATTACAGAGATAAGTACACCTGAAAGAGTTATACCTGTGGAGCTAATAGTACTCCCACCTACTCCTGCCCTAAAAAATAGAATTTGCATTTGCATGTATCCTTAATTTGTTTGAGACAGATTTAACTTTTTAATTATAGCAAGTAAAGTGATTCTCTCTTGTTGTGTCAAATATGTTGTTTCCTAGAACTGAATCCAAGAGTAAAAAAAAGCAAAGGAAAATGTAAATAGGCACACCTGCTGTGGCGATGCACCTGTCTTTAGAAAAACGTGTGACTTTTCCACATTGCATGATATTTTAGATGGATCTTACATGTCTGGTTTCAGTCTTGGCCCCTGAATTCCTGCCATGCTTAAGCCTCTGTCTGCTCATCTGTGTCTATGGCTTTTAGCTCAATACAGTCTATAGTAGGGTATGGTAGTGGGAAGAAGATAGCAGAAGGATTAACGGCATAAACTATGAAGACATTTTTTATTCTGTGTTCAAATCCTGATTCTTCCATGAAGAATGAAAAAGTTACTAAATTTTTTTCTGTCTTGGAAAATGTACTAAATCTCTTTGTCTCAATTTCCTCATCTGTGATATCAATTTCTATAATGAATCTGCTGGCCTTGTAGGTGTGACAATTCTGTGGAATGATGTCCATAAAGCTTTTAGCTAAGGTTTGTGCTACACAAGGTAGCTAATAACTCATAGCAGTGACAGCTGAGATTAGTCATTACTGAGATTGTTATTGTTAGGTCTTTGACACATGTGTTCCCATTAAATATTCCTCCAGGACTCTCTCTACCTTCAGTTGTTTTCATTAGAGTAGAGCATTTAGTCCCTATGCCAATGGCCCATTCTGTGAGTAAACAGAAGGTACAAATGTTATAAATAGGTAAAAAGGGATATTCAAATTACAATAAGATCGTATTTCCAGAATTCTACAGACTCCAGAGCCATTAAGTCTGTGTGTGGCTAAGTTTCTGTAATATAATTTCATAGGCAAAAGTTAAGAGGATGATTTAACAGAGAGCATGGCTCTGGATCAGTTTCTATATTCAAGGAAATGTTTCAAAGGGTAAATTGCACCGATGGTCAGAACTGTTAGTATGTTCAACATATTAATCATGGACATTTAATTGTTTTGATGTTAAATTTTGAGAATTAGAAACCAAATCTAGAATGCAAAGTGAAAAATAATGTTTTCAATGTGGATTTCTCCCTGTATTTACCATGTCAAGTTCTATGAAGTTAGACACCTTTTCCAAAATGCAGGGGAATATGCCATGTCTCTGCTTAGATTTTTAGAGGCGACTATATTCCATGAAAAGTGCCCTTGGATTGGTATTATGATTTTTAGAAATACCATGATTAAACATTTTCTTGAATTATTGAACATATTTGGGGTCCAATTGTGTTTTAAAAACTAGCTTGTAATTCTAGCAACTCAGGAGGCTGAGGCAGGATGATCCCTTACCTCAAAATAAAAACACCTGGGGGTTGGAGTTGTAGTTCAATGGTAGAACATTCATCTGGCATATGTGAGGCACTGGGTTTGATCCTCAGCACCACATAAAAATAAATAAATAAAATAAAGGTATTGTGTCCATCTACAACTAAAAAATTCATAAAAAATATAAATAACTAAATAGCAACAGGCCTGGGGATCTGTATAGCTTATTGGCAGAGTGCCGCTCGCTACATTCAATCTCCAGTCTTCCCCAAAACAAAAAGACAAACAAAAGTATGCATTTAAGTTCAGCACTAAAATATTTCCAGCACACAAAATGCTGGGACCCTTAACATGCATTTGTAAATAACTAGATTCCAGTCAATGAATTGATATAGTGTTCCTGTTCCAAGTACAAATACCAAGAGGCATATGGAGGGTGTGGATGATAGGGGAAAAGATGACAGATACAGATGAATAAGTCATCATTCCTGGTCTAGCAATAACCTCAACCACCATAGGAGAGAACTATGGACAGTTAATCGTAATATAATAGGGTGAATGCTGGATGCTGAATGGTATAAAGGGCCATGGAAGCTCAGAGGAGAAAATTTCTTGAAATTTGGAACTTAAATCTCTTAGGAAAAAAAAAAAAAAAAAAAAAAGCAAAAAACAGGTACATGTATTTACCTTCAGAATTTGTCACAGTGAGAAAGGAGTGGGTAGGACTTCAGATGGAGGGTAACTCCTTTCAGAATTTGTTTAAGAAATGGGCCATGAAGTCACTCAATTACATACGACTTCAATTCTTGCACCTTACTATTTTTTATTCAATTTTAATATTTTATTTGATTTTTGCAACCTTATATTATTGTCAAGCATCCTCATCATTTATGCAAATACCTACAGAAAGCTACAATTTTATTTCAAGCTTGTTATTTGTTGATAACTTGTTCAACATCAAACTTGCTTCAGTGTCAAAGTACATGAAACTTTTGAACAAAGTATATGCTTTTAAAAGACCTCTTTTTATACCATTTTAATGTCTTCCCAAAAGTGTGCAGTTACTTCTATATCTTGAAGACATTTCTCTTAGCTTTAGTATTTTGCAATATTTTAGTGTGTCCATTATTGCTTTTCTTCTTTGCTTACATTTATTAAAAAGGGGCTGATCCAACTCCAGTGTCTATTAACAGATGAGACAAGTAGATTTCCCTTTGTGACTAATCATCACAATCTACCTCTTAACTCTGTGCTGAAGGTCCAATAAAGCTACTCTAGTCATGTTTAATTTTCTCAGTTGTGATTTGACCACTTGACTATGAGGAATTTATTCCTGAATAGTAATTTGGAGTGCTCTCCTATCTTCTCTTGAGGAGAACATCACATGAGGTTCAACAGCTCTTCAAGGTAGTATTTCCAAAGATCCAACTGCTTTTCACCCAACCTAAAACTGCTGTCACATTTCAAGCTTTTTCTTAGTCTACTTTTTCACATTCATAAGACTTGAAGTCCAAGCTTAGCTATTGGGAAACAAAGAAGTCAGAATTGGCTTTCAGAGAAAACGACTCTACATAAAGTCAGACGGTGATGCTAGGTACATGTTGTAAAAGGTCTCAGTGAACATGGTGAGGGTGCCCTAGTCAACTCCTGCTTTTTCCTCTGTCTTAAGACCTATCTTAACTTTACTCCATGGTGATCCTTTTTACAGTTCGGAAGCTTGTTGGCAAATTCTTCTTGTTCCCACAGTGTTGAAACTGTGAAATTATTTTTGTGTGTTTTCATTGAACACAATAAAAATTGTGAGAAAAGAAAGTAAAGCATCAATAGGTAACCTCTTCTTTAACCTGGAAATGCCAACACCTCTATTTTGCATATTACTACTGTACTTAAGAAGTGTGAGGCAATTATTTAATCATAATAAAACTAACTTTGATTAACAACAGAATATTATATTTCTTGGAAGTTCTCATTCTGATCCAGAAGTAAAATATATTCTACCTGATTATTTCAGAGAACTATTGATTTTTTCAACACCATTCCTAAATTAGCCATTCCCAAAATAAAAATTAATTTTTTATGAGTCAAAGATATCGAAAATACCAGATTTACATCATTCCATATAATACAAAATAGGGCTTCATGTCCTCAAGGCAGGGAATGAATCTTTTTTTCTCTTTTTCTGTTTTTTTTTTTTTGCAAACAACTATAGCCAGAGAGTTAGGAAATAAGTTTCATGGCCCCATCCTCATCCTCCAATATATAATCAATGAAAGACAATATAGAAATAATTTACCAGAGGTTAACCTTATTTCCCCTTTACCATCCTGGGAGAGAAATAACACATAAAGAGAAAGAATCACTGTCAAAGGAATCTTGCCAGCTAGGAGCCTTTTCCTTGTGACTGGAAGTAGGTAGGTAGAAGCTGTCCCACACAAACTGTATGTGTGCAAAGAAGAGACTGTCCTCTTGGGGAGCCCATTGTGGATGGCAAAATTCTTTGCACAGGATTTCAATTTTTCAGAGCATTCAATGTTAGAAGTACAGACTATGTTTTTATGTATTATAGTGTCAAAGAAAAGAAAATAGGCAAAATTATCAATTAGTGTGAGTTTTATTTATTTATTTTTAAGAATACTATATATTTTAAAAAATATTTATTTATTTGCTTTTAGATGTACACAATGCATTTTTACATGGTGCTGAGGTTCGAACCCAGGCCGCGCACGTGCTAGACGAGCGCTCTATCGCTGAGCCACAACCCCAGCCCCAAGTTTTATTTTTGAAAAAAGGTATCACAGGGTTAGCTGTATAGTTCAGTGGTAGAGCACTTGCTTAGTATGTACGAGGCCCTGGGTTCAATACTCAGAACTGGAAAAAAAGAAAGGTATTGTGATAAAATCCTCTCTCCTGGGCTATGTACTTGTGCTTAGAATAAGTAGCTTTAATGTACAATTAAAACGTGTACCCATAAAAAATTATTTCCTTATAGCTTGATTCTATTATCCTCCCCCCTTATTTTATTCCTATTAATCACCTAGATCTATGGACATAGATGCCTTCCTGACCTCAGTGACACTGTGCATACTGTATTATTTCCTCTTCTTTCATGCTTCCATTAACTGTCACAAACTGTCCATGGGCTGTGTGTGGATTGTGAGGCATAGTAGCCTCTTGAGGGGATAGGCCTGGCGCTGTGAACTCCCTGTCAGGGATTGATTGCATAATGCAGATGCGCCTTTCCCCTCTAGCTCTGCCTAAGATCCCACAGGGCACCTGAGATGGGTGTGACTCGCCAAGATGTCAATCAATCTGCTGACCAGAAGACATCACAAAGCAAGACTGCGCCCTTGAAACCTTATCCTCCTCTGATACCCCTCCCCCCATAAAATAAAGGAAACAGGGGCTCAGGCTCTCTTTCCAGTGCTCTTCCCAGTGTGGAAGCTGACCCTTAAGGTCCCAGAGCCATCCTGCCCTCGGTTTAAAAGCTACTCTGTGTTGTGTGATTTTTTGCTGTTTGCTTAGTTTATTGTTGCAGCCAGCCCTTTTAAACCCAGTTTGTCTCATCTGTGCAAGTTGTTGGCGAGAATTAACTATACTGTATGTCTTATCCTTACTTGAGGTTACCCAAATATACTACTCCAAAGTTGACAATTCTGTGACATTAATTCCCTAATTAACTAAAACCTGGCAGGACAGATAAGAAAGACCTTCTGAAGACCATAATCCAAGGACATCAAACAAGAATCAGGTCATACCCATTCAGTAACTGCATGTGCATGACATGTTAATGGGTTTTTGCAAAAGTGAAAACACTCATCTCAATCTCAAGGCTTTCATTCCAAGAAAGGTAAGTGAGATTCTTGACTAAATATTTTAATGCCCTCTTACCCTGCCTCACTGATTTTTGATCCTATGCAGCCCACAGGGTGATAGTATGCCAGCGAAAGTCCCTCCAGATCTCCTCCTTGGCGGAATCACATGACCTCTTTAGCAAGGCCCCTGCCTCTCCCACAAGCCCCAGGCCTCCTCATATGTGCTTTGTTTTCTAGTAATACCACTTTTACTCCATTATGTTCCATAAATACTTGTGGTAGAAAAGGACTATTCCTGGAATTTGTTTTCTTTCATACTGGCTGTCTGACAATTTTTCTTTAAAACCCTAATTCAGTTACAACTTCCTCTGGCAAGATTTTCCTGAATTAGTTTCTTTCTAGACATAGAATAGCTTTCTCCTTTCTGGTACTTTTGGGTCACATGGTACACTGATACTCTCTTAGAGTCTTGTGTCTGTGTGTCTGTCTGTTCAGTGTATTGGTGAGCCTCTTGATTTCTGTATCCTAGGGTCCAGAACAGAGTCTGGCACAGCCCAGGGAATCAGGAATGGTTGAACAGACCTAATGACATCATCCAACATTTACAGAGCCCCGAAACAACAAAAGGTATTTAGAATGTAATCAGAAACATAATATTTTGTGCACAATAATTGGAAAATTCCTAGGTATGTGCTCTAGAATTCATTGAGACTCTCAAAAGAGAAGAGGCCACATAGATAGAATTGGATAAACTTTCAATATCATTATTATAAGTTGCTGAAAATTACATTCAGAAACATTTAAGGAGAAAGATACTCTTCTTTCCAACCCAGGAATTTTTCTTAGCTTTCTCATTTCCCAATATTGACCTATAATTCAGAAAGTAGATCATATTTCTGATCTAAACTTTCTTTTTTATTGAGCACTAGTCTACTATGCTTATAAATTAAAATACTAGAATATGAATAGAAATTTTGTTATTTATTTTCTGTTAACTGTGATCTCTCAATTCTTAGTAAAAATATATAACAATGTTTATGTTTTACTGGTAAAATTTTCATTGTAGTGATTCAATGCTTTGAGCCTTGAATTAATTAAAATCTATTCTCTAAAAGCTAGTGTTCAAATTTGAGTAACAAGAGATAAAATTTCCCCTGAAAAAGATGCAAGTAACAAAGGAACTGACAGATTTAAAACAAATAATAAAAAATTCTTACATTTTTTGTTTTAGCCTCTCATTGCTTGACTGAACTTTCTGAACCTTTTTATTGACAGTAAGCAGACCAAAGCAGGAATGATAGTCACAGAAACAAGGAATAAGTGTCAGAAGCAAGCTTAGTTTTAATATCCTTAAACCTTATTGTCCCTTCACATCATACTTAATCCTGATCTAGCAATGTGCAGGTGTTAGAGATGCAGTAAAACTAAGTTTTTGGAAATTTGTGGGACCAGAATCTTTTTATTTAGGAGTATTCCCTTTGTGCTATGCTCAGATGGACGGAAAATTATACCACAGAATCATTATTAGGATATACTCAAAAGTTTATCCAGAAGAAGTTCAGTATCTTATTGTTTCAAGTAATAGGATATACAACTTAAGGTCACAGAAATATTGAGGAAATATTATTTTCTTCTACAAGATATCAAACGGGAGGAAAATTTCTGTGGTGTCATTTTTGTTTTTTCTCTGCCTTCTTTAACACGAGTTATATTGTTCCTCGTAATTATGAGATAGCAAAAGCAATTTCCAGCCTCATGTGCTGACTAAACTATGCCAGTGTGGTCTGGCAGAAAAAAAAAGAAATAGTCTTTCACCCTGGGTTCTCCCTTTATTCATGGTAGGTTTTCCCCAGAACTCATACACAGTCCACCCCTCAGAATCCACTGGGCAGAGTCAGTCTTTGCCTGTGCCCAAGAGACAAGACAGTCTGGGAAAAGGAGTTCTGGCATTTTCCATCTTTCTAAAAGGCTTTCCTGACAAGGAATAAGAAGTCAGAATGGGAGATGGCTTTAACCTATTAAATCACTAAAGTTCAATAATACGATGTTTCTTAAATGTGCAAATGTTACCAAGCACAATACTCGGTACTAAATGCAGATGATAATTTGTATTAGTGTTGCTTCTGTTACTTTGATTTCATTGGCCTATAGAACTATCTCATGTACTTTAGTAGATAATGAACATTTTTGAAAACTCTTTGATTAAAAATACGATCTTTGACAATTTATTTTTGTTTTTTAATAGCTTGCTGTACAATTTGTTAAGCTATTGTCTCTCACTTTTAAACTCACTTTTTTCTTTAATACTGAGGATTGAACCCAGGTACACTCTACACTGAGCCACATCCCCAGGCCTTCTTGTCTTTTCTTTTGAGATAGGATCTCACTAAGTTCCTGAGGCTGACCTTGAACTCGAAGTCCTCCTGCCTCAGTTTCCAGAGTTGCTGGGATTATAGGTACGCACTATTGTGCATGAGTAAACTCAGCCCTTTGTAGTCCACTTTATGATGCTGAGATTCGAAATTCAAGACACATTTCCCTTACATGCTTACTCTCTGTTTGATCTGTCATAGAGGGCATGAGGGAGAAAGGGTAGGAGGCTGGAGGAAGATGAAGGGAATTTCTCCTTTCTCTTTGCTTTTTGAGTCTGTTTTTCTGCTTTGTTATTCCTATGTGACTCTAAAACACTCCTTCAGCTTGCAGTGGCAGGTCGTTCTGTGGCAGCTGTTGATTCTAGTTCATATTTTTTTTCCATGGCTCATCGGGCCAATGTCAGTGCCCCTTCTCAGTAACATAGCTCCAGCAGGCTGGGGCATCATCTTCAGAGATCTGTGTTCCAGTCTCATTGATTCTTCTGAGCTCAATGACACCAGCACCAAAGAGTGAGTCCTCATCCTAGTTCTACAGAGCATCTCCTTCAGTCTGGTCAGTTTTAATATTCTCAACCTCTTTGTTTCCCCAGTATGAGGTGGACTATTTCCTGACACTGCCACTTCTACAATAGTTTAGAGATCCCCTTTGCCCTTTCAGTTCTTCAATATCAATTTATTCTCTAAGAAGTGAAATCTGCTTGTTTCTTAGGGGAAGAGTTATAGACTAAAAACATTTTTTACTCAAAAGATCTTTTGCTATTTCATCTTTTCTTGATTCCTTATAGCATGCTCATTTCCTGCTTTTCTTTGATGCTCAAATATCATATCATTTTTCATAATTTTAAAGGGTTCAGTGCTTCTGTTTGCAACTCTTCACTGCCATATTTCAATGCTAATGTTATTCTAACTAAAAATCTATGTGACATGATAGAAGGAAGATTTAATAGCTCCTCAATTGCTTCCTTGAATTGTTTGTATGTATGTATATATGTGTTTATTTATTTATTGGCCCTAGGGATTGAACCTAAGGTTGCCTAACCACTGAGCCACATGCCCAGCCCTTTATATTTTTTATTTTGAGACAGGGTCTCACCAAGTTGCTTAGGGCCTTGCTAAGTTGCTGAGGCTGGCCTTGAACTTGTGATCTTCCTGCTTCAGCCTCCTGAGGTACTGGCCGTCATGCCCAGCTACTTACTTGTATTTTTTTTTTTTAATTATTGCTATAGTCCATATGTACAAGTTCCTCGAGGCTCTAAACTCATGCCTTTTAAATTGATATACACTGAAGAGAACTATAGCTAAAACAGAGAGAAGAAATGCTGTGCCAGTGGTGGGAAAGGCAAAGCAAGATATTAGTGGTGACAAGGCAGAGACTTGAGGTCGAAGCAGCAGTAAGAGATGTCAGAGGAGATTTCTGCAGTTATCACTACAAGTTTTTGGAAAAGGGTCCTTTAATTTCGACATTGTGCTAGGGCAAAATGACCCTTCCAGAATGTCTAGAGTGACCTGGACTGTTTGACTTGGGACTATAGGAATTCATTTCAAGAAATAATACTCAAGAAGGCTTAAGGATCTGCCTTGAAAGGCTAATAGAATGAATTCAGATCCAAAGGGGAAATCACATTTTAAATTCACTTTAAAAGCTTTTGCAATTGCTATTGAAGGCAAATTCAGAAGTAGCAAGGTTATGGTTGGATAAATACCGTAAAATACATGGGGCAAGAACTGGGATGGAGTGGTGAGTGAGGGGTTGATTGTGAGATATGTTGCAGAAGGGGCATAATTATACCTGCAACATATTTCTACCAAACTTCAATCTTTAAGCTTTCTGCTTCTGTGCTTCCAACAACCAGCCTAGATATAGCCTTATAACCGTGTGATTTGGAAAAATGTGAGATGTATCATTGATTATTTTGAGTTCCCAACTGTCCCATTTTTTAGAGCTATCTATAGCTAGTTGACAATAAACTATTTTATGAATGTCAGCCATTTCTCACAAGTTTAAAAAATTGCCTTGCTTTCTACCTGTAAAATTCTTAGAGATATTATTTTAATTTTTAAAAATTAACCCTTAGTTGCAGTAACCAGAAAAAATGTGATTTTTCTAAAGCTTCTGTCAAAGAATGCTTGCCTTAATGTGATAGCCTAATTCCTAAATGGGAGCTTTGTGAGTAGGCAAAATAACATTTAAAAATATAAGATTGGCAGAAGATTAATCCACTTATCTTTGCAGACCTGGAATAGGTTCCTCTATTCTATGTGGAACACTCCTACCTGGAGCATCTTTGCTTAGGCATTTTTTTTTTTTAAATTGGTATAACTCCGATACGTGGAAAATCTGATGCTGAAAACATGCATTACTTATTTACTGAATGAGACTAGAGTTTTCTCTGTCAACTACGTGAGGTATCAAAAATTAAAGAATGCTCACTGTGATAATCAAGAGTCAAGAGCTGATCTAAATGAATGGAGGCAACCAGAACAAACATACTGAAGAAGGTAAGTTTTGACTTACAGGAAAAGAATGAAATGATAATACGGGAGCAGAATAATTTCATGAGTGGGAACAAGTTATAACACTTTGCTTCACATAAAGTGAATAGAAATCTGATAGTAACGATGTTCAATATATGTGTCATCATCTAGAAAGATAAGATAGATGGTGGCTATCTTGGAGTGCTTTGATCATTTTCATTTACTTGCTCAGTAATATTTATTGAGCATTTACTGTCCTCATGTACTCTGTTAGGCACTGGAAATATGAGTGAACAACACAGAATTCTTACTTTATGGAGTTAGACAATGAGTACGAAACACAGACAAAATAACATATACTTTTAAATAGTTAAAGTGTCAATAACAATAAATCATGGTAAAAGAATTGAGTGTGGCTTGGAGGTAGTAGTGGGCACTATTTTAGAGCAGTCAGGGAACATCATTGTAGAGAGGTAACACTTCAGTAAAGAGCAGAAAGAAATAACAAAGTGAGTCACAAAAAGATGTGATCAAAGGTGGTTGCAGGCACAGAAACAAATACTTTGAGACAAGGATAAACTTGGATCTCTCCGAGGGTCAGGAAAAAAACAAAACATAAAACTCAAGATAAAAAACAAACAAACAAAAAACAACAACAATAATAACAACAGCCAGTGTGACTCAAGCACAGAAAAGGAAAGTGAAAATTGTTTGCAGTGAGATTGAGACAGTAGGAAGAAACCTGAATGTGTAGGATAGTCCAAGACATGTTAAGAAATTCTGATTTTATTCTATTTTTCTTTTCAGAGGGGTGGATACTGGGGATTGAACTCCATGACACTCGACCACTGAGCCACATCCCCAGCCCTATTTTGTATTTTATTTAGAGACAGGGTCTCACTGAGTTGCTTAGTGCATCACTTTTGCTGAGACTGGCTTTGAACTCATGATCCTCCTGCCTCCACCTCCCAAGCTGCTGGGATTACAGGCATGAACCACCATGTCTGGCTCTATTTTTGATGGTATGCTATTGGTGGTAAAAGCATGGAAATGATCCAGTTGATATATGATTTTTGGCAGGGGGGTACTGGGGCTAACTTCAAACTTACAATCTTCTTGCCTTGGCCTCCTGTGCCACTGGGATTATAGGTGCCACCATGTTTGGCAGATTTGTGATTTAAATCATAACTCTGAATGATAGAAGGGGAATGGACTTTAGTTAATGGATGTAAGTTGACCAATTAGAAGGTTTTGCAGGATTATGAACGGGAGATGATGAAGACTAAAACCAGGGTTTAGTGAAGATGAGGAAAAATGGTCAAATTTATGCTGTGAATTGGAGATTATTGGGGATGTGAGGTAAACAAATGGAGGGGAAATTCTAGAATTTTAGCCAACAATTGTTGCATGATAGTAACACTCACCAAGATGAAAGAGATTGAAGGAACATTGTAAGAGTTCTATGCTTGTATCAGTAAATGAGAAAAAGATCATATAAATCTACTGTAAAACAGCTTGACTTATAAAGAAAATGGAAGTATGGGAATGTGGGAATGACTTAGTTGTTCACAGAAAGGTTAGTTTTTACATGATAAATAATTAGGGCTTCTGCCAAAATGAAATCATACCCCAAATGCTTTTATGGCAAATAACATACTGTCATTCAAAAATTCATCTAGAATGAATTTGGGAGTGTCCACTTTGTATTTCATGCCATAATTTGAAGGGCATTGGCATTAGTACTTCTCTAAAGGTCTGGTAGAATTCATTGGGGAATCCATGCTGTCCTAAGCTTTTCTCTATTATAAGGCTTTTTATTATTGCTTCTGTCTCATTGCTTATTATTGGTCTGTTTAGTTTTTCTATATCCTCTTGATTCAATTTTGTAGGCCATATGTGTTCAGAAATCTACCCATTTCTTCTGTGTTTTTCATTTTATTAGACTATAAGTTTTTAAAGTAGTCCCTAATGATTCTTAGGATTTCATTGATGTCTGTGGCAATATCTCCTTTTTCATCTCTTTTATTGATTTGGTTAGTTTGGCTAAGAGTTTATTAATCTTATTATCTCTTCAAAGTACTAAAACTTTGTTTCATTGATTCTTTATATTGTTTTTAAAATTTTTCTATTTCATTAACTTCAGCATTTATCTAATTATTTCCTTCCTTCTACTGATTTTGGAAATAATTTGTCTTTGTGTTTCTATAACCTTGAGATGCATTGTTGGACTGTTTATTTGCTGCTTTTTTAATGCGGGTACTAATAGCTATGACCTTTCCTCTTAGAATCACATTCATTGTTTCTCACAGAGCCTGGCATCTCTACTCTTATTTGATTCTAAGAAATTGTATATTTCTCCCTTAATTCCCTTCATCATCCCTTCATTGTTCAAATCTGTTTTATTCAATCTCTACATATGTATGTAATTCCTATGGTTTTTATCGCCATTAATTTCTAATTTCATTCCATTATGCTCTGATAAGATGCAAGGAATTATATATTTTTTTGTATTTATTGTGAATTGGTTTGTGTCCTAAAATATGATCTATTTTTGGAGACTGTTCCATAAGCAGCTGAGAAGAAAGTGAATTCAGCTGTCTTTGGGTGAAATATTCTGTAGATACCTGATAGGAACATGTGATTTATATTTATTTAGTTTGAAGAGTCTTCAGTGATTTTCTATTTGGATGATGTAACTATTGGTGAGAGAGGTATGTTGAAATGATCCAATATTATTATACTGGAGTCCATCTGAGTCTTTATATCAAGTAGTATTAATTTTATGTAATTAAATGCACCAACATTTAGGGCATAAATATTTATTATCATTATATCATCTTGTTAGATTGTTCCATTTACCACCATGAATTGACTGACCCTCTTTGTTTCAAGAGACCTTCAAAGTTTGCTTTGTTAGATATGAGAGCAGCTATACCTGCTTGCTTTTGGTCTTCATTTATATGGAATATTCTTTCCATACTTTCATTTTCAGTCAGTGTATTTCTGTGCCTGTAATATCAGTCTTTTGCAAACAACATATGGTTGGATCTTGTTTTTTTAATCTACCCTGCCAGTCTGACTTCTAATTACAGAATTGAGACCATTTTTATTCAGTGTTATTATAGAGAGATATTTATTATTACCAATCATTTTAGAATGCATTGAAAATCCAGGAATGGAGAGGAACATGAATAAATAGTGGCAGCAAAAATGTATCAGAACCGATAGTGTAGCAAAATGTGTGCTTGGTGTGTCAAACTCACTCACAAGAAATAACTGCCCTTTTCCCTTTGAATAGTCCCTTCTTCCCCATCCCAGGCTAGTCCCATTGGCCACTTTTATATTCTAAAATTTCCATCCTGTTTTCAATTGGTTGGACTAGGGAAGACTGCTTGGATAGAGTTGAGCCAAATGTAGTTTCTGCCTTGAAATCTGGCATTAAGATCAAGTAATATTTATATCTATTTTGAGGAAAAACTCAAATCTGAGTTTTTATTGTAATATGTTAACACAGGAATGTTAAGTTGACCATATGTCATTTTGTGAGTCTGAGAAGAAGAAAAAGTTGATTGGAAGAGAAAAGAGGAAAGCAGATAATGAGAACCCCCCCCAAAACAAACAAACAAACAAACAAAAACAACAACAACCAGCAATGGGAGAAGAGAGCCCTGACTACTGTCCAGGCTGCCTGGCCAGGATTCTACATATAACTCTGTGTCTTTGCAATAACCCCCATCTGATTGTTTGCATGCTGTTGTTAGGTGCACTGATAGGCAAACTAGAGGCTCTCAGAACAATTATTCTGAAGATTACCCCATTCTGAAATATCTTGTCAGTAGACTGCCATAAGGAGAGGAGGGTGACAGCCTGAGGGACTATAGTCCCTCTCCTATCACATTGCCTGCTCACGGTATCATGTGGTATCAGAGCATAACACACTTTTGTCCCAGGAAGAAAAATAATCTGTCTGAAACATAGTACGTAATAAAATTTAAAACATGCAAGTACATGACTGGTCAGGTAAATTGCAAATACACATTCATGGCATGCTGACTCGGGCACTGATGACCTGTTATAACTTTACAGTCATACAAAGTTTTCAGCACACTTTCTGAAAAAATAAACTTTGTATTAGTATAATATATATAGAGGACAGCAAACAAAGCCTACTGACTTTTCGCAACTGCACTTATCTGTGCAATCAGCACCCAGATCATGGAACACAGGATCACACAATTGCTTTTATTTTATTTTAGTACTTAGGGAGTAGGAATATTTGAGTAGATAAATCTTTAAATGAATATACTGAGTCTGAAGATTCTTCTCCTTTTTTTGCCCTCTCTATTGAACATTGCTGTGATTTCCTTACATTGTCCCAATTAATCTTTTCTACATCACTGTTAAGTTGAATGTTTGTATTTATTTTATAAGAGGAACTTGAGGCTCAAGGTTATTTAGTGATGTGTCCATGCACATATGTCTATAAATTAAAATCAGTTCTGTTTGACTCTCAAAGTACCTTTAACTGCTGCCTGCCAGATTTGGACAAAGTGGTGGGAGTCATAGCCAGTATGTTTATTTAAATAGATGAGCTATGGTGAATAGTAGTAGGGAAAAGTGTAGTTTTAAAATGGGTATTTAAGAGGTACACGAACTACCACTATTGAAATAAGAAGTGACAAGATAAAAATAGGGATTGCAAGAGATGATTCTAGACTTACATATTTAAGAATAGAAATTGGAAGCAAATAGAAGTGTGTGTGTGTGTTTTTCTTTTTTTTATTCCATGCCAGAAACATTCATAGCATGATGAAGACTAGGATTAGGTTTATGGACGTTTAAAGGAAGAGTCAAATGAAGTTGGAAAGGTAAATGGGAGAAGAGAAGGGAATGGAAGAGTTGAAATCATTACAAGTTTGCAAATCTAGGAAAGTAGGGTGATAAAAAAAAAATCTGGAACGAAGTGGAATAGTGAGAATATGGACTTGGTATTCGATACTCATATAATCAGGAACTGTGTTGTATACTTACAGTAAAATTTTGTGGCATCGTTTCCGGTGTTGTTTACTCTTATTTCAAACTTTTTATCCCTTACCATAGCGAAAAACCCAATACTTGTATAGGAAGGTGTTATTTGGAAAGACTGAGCTATAAAGTCAATTAAACCTGGTGTTGATAGTTCAATCATGGATTTGGTTAGAACATACACTGATTATTTCTATGGCTCTATGCAAAGATTGTAAAGCTTGATTCTTCTTTTTTACCATTGGTGTATAAGCTAGTTAGATAGCAGAGTCCTTCACTGGTCCCTTCCTCCCTCCTAGTCTCTTTTCTCTTTCCCTCCCTCCCTTCCTTCTTCCTTTGCTTCCCTGGTTTTTACTGTGGGTATAATTAATAGGAATTGTGCTTGTATCACTGGCTGATTTCTCAAGGTATTGAATTTTAGTTAGATAACTAACTCTGAATAATATCATGTATCTTAATTCTGGACATATTTTATGGATTTGTCTTTTTAAACTATTATGATATCCATCCTTTCTTGGGCTCTGTTCTCTTTGTTCAGAAATAATTTGTTTTGGGTTCATACTCAGTAAATGAATCGCCAAGGTGTCCTAGCATGTGTTAGACACCATTAAACATATGGGAAGGTTTTAACCAGTATAGTCTGTTTCATCTAGGCAAATATTTGCCAAAATCCAAACAAGCGGGGGCTGGGGTTGTGACTCAGTGGTAGAACGCTCAACTAGCACGTGCGCGGCCCGGGTTCAACTCTCAGCACCACGTAAAAATAAAGACATTGTATACAACTAAAACAAATAAATAAATATTAAAAAAATCCAAACAAGTTTCTCAAAATTACATATGTGTAAATGCTTCTATCATAACTGTATAAAATTTATATCCCAGTGTAAAATTTTAATTTGCATTTCTTCCTTAAAAAATAAAATTGCCACATTTTTTTCTCCTAATTCAGTCATTTCTCATCTTGAATAAAAAGTCCATCATCTCTATGCTCCAGGGTCTATATTTATCTCATCCAACCTTTCTCCACTTCCATACCAAATTAAAAAACAACAAAAACATAAGGAAACAAGCTCAAGAAATGTGGAAGAAAAAGTTGTATAGCTTATTACAGTCTGTACTTCTTAACTAACAGTTCCATAAAACGAAGAGGTGATGAAGAGCCAAGCACGGATTGCTGTTATTTCTTACTTACAGCGACTGCCTCCAGGATTTGTTTAACAGCATTTGCAGCATCTCGCTCACTATAATATCCCTTTTCCACAATCCTAAAAAAAAACATGAAATGCTTCTCAGACACATACATTTAGTTGAGTAGATGTTAAGAGAAGTTAATTAAATTAATGTCAAAGAAGATACATCTAAACAATTGCTACAAACTACCATAACAGCAGGGAGAGAGAGACCCATAAACTGGCACTCTAAACATTTTACTTTGTTTAGGAAAATGAAAAACATTTATTTTGCCTTGGCATGAACATGAAATGCTTCTCAGACACATACATTTAGTTGAGTAGATGTTAAGAGAAGTTAATTAAATTAATGTCAAAGAAGATACATCTAAACAATTGCTACAAACTACCATAACAGCAGGGAGAGAGAGACCCATAAACTGGCACTCTAAACATTTTACTTTGTTTAGGAAAATGAAAAACATTTATTTTGCCTTGTTTAAACTTTATATGGTGAATTATTTTAAACATTCCAAATTGATGTTATAAGATGAAACATTCCAAGATAATTATCATACAGATCTAACAATGATTAATTTAAGGCAATCTTGTTTTATCTGTCGGCTTAAATAAATATCTATTTTATTTTGCATCCTCCTTTATTATTTTGAAGGAAGTGTCAGACTCATCATATAACTTTATTCCTAAATGTTTGAGGTATCTTTAAAACATGAGATATCTTAAAGTCATAACCATAATGAAAATATCATACCCATTAATTATAATTCCTTAATATTATCAAATATGCAGTATTTTAAGTTTCAACTAAAGCATTAGTGAGTAGACTAACTAGCCTAATCATGAATTGGAAAATTTGTAGTCTTGTAAGGAAAATATCACAGACAGGATTTTCAAGAACCATTTAATAATCATCCCCTGAATATTATTATTATAATCTAGATTCTCACTTTATTTAACCTAATGTATAACATCATCCAAAAAAGTACAAAAATGGGAAGGGATATTCTCTCTCTCTCTCTCTCTTTCTCTCTCTCTCCCTCTCTCTCATTCTTTGAAAAGATGATGCAAAAAATTCAATTATTTAATTTTCCCATCCAGTTATTTAGAACATTGGCAAGAAACACTGACTTATCATCTTTTTAAAGGATGAGAGGCAGAATATCCCTCCTCATTATTTATTTATTTATTTTTGGATGCTGTTATGTATAAGTTAAATAAAGTGAGAATGTAGACTATAATATTCAGGAGATGGTTATTAAGTGGTTGCTTGAAAATCCTATCTATATGATATTTTCCTTACAAAACTACAAATGTTTTAATTCATGATTAGGTTAATCTGCTCACTAAAACTTTAATTGAAATAATTTCTTTTTTTTTTTTTTTTTTTTACCGGGGATTGAACTCAGGGATACTCGACCACTGGGCCACACCCCCAGCCCTTTTCTGTATTTTATTAGAGACAGGGTCTCACTGAGTTGCTAAGTGCCTCGCCATTGCTGAGGCTGGCTTTAAACTCACAATCCTCCTGCCTCAGCCTCCCAAGTGCTGGGATTACAGGCGTGTGCCACCGTGCTGGGCCAATTGAAATAATTTCTTGAACTACACTTTCTGAACATTTAAAAATTAAGTATGAGAGAAAAGGGAAAGAAAGCTTATTGTGACAGAGTAAGTGGAGTATTCGGACTGACGGTCATGACATCATGTTCTGCATTTTGTTCTAAATGTAAATTTTGTGATACATCCATCAGCTAGCACAAGTGCAGTTAGCATCTCCTCTGTGCACTGCACCTGCAGAGCCTTGGGAGCTTGGCTTTCTGTGGTCTTGCTAAAGGAGAGGAATTGTTATAAAAATGATGGAAAAGGCTGACTGATGGTTAACTTTCTTTGCAAACATTCCTTCTCCCCAGAAGATAAAATTGTTTACTTCCAGGCCTGCAGAAGAAGAATGTGATTTTCCCCATAGTCACTTACCCAGGCTACAGCTTTACTACAACTGCTACATCCTGCAGGTAATACTCATTTCTTAGTCTATGCAAGTGGCACATCTTGGAGTTAACAGAGCCAACTTGCAGAACCATGAGTCATTTCCCCACATTGTCTATTAAGTGAATAGTTCTTGTGGGCATAAATATCATTTGTAGAGGCAATGCTTCATTCAGTAGAAGTTCCTCTCTATATTTTGGTTTATTATGAAGTCTCAAGCTTTGACTTAGATGTGGTATTTGTATATGTTTATTTGGCTATAATTTAGGGCTAAATGCCTATTATAGACTGAATATTTCTGTAGTCTCAAACATCATATACTGAAACCTGATCACCGATGCACTAAGCACTAGTAACAGAGGTGGAGCCTTTGGGAGGTGAGTAGGTCATGAGGGTGGGGCCCTCATGAGTGGAAATAGAAAATACACTTCTAAAAGAGGCCTCAGAGTGCTGCCTTCCTCCATGCATCATGTGGGAACACATGAGAAAGTCACCATTTATTAACCAGAAAGCACCCTTTCACCAGATACTGAATCTGATGGCACCTTGATCTTAGACTTTCCTAGCCTGAGAATTGTGAGAAATGAACTTCTGTTGTTTATAAGTCACCCAGTCTGAGAAATTATGTTACAACATTATTAATCAATGAAGGCCTTTGTTCTAGAACCTGCTCTTGAGTGAATGTCTAGGGATGGGATGGATGTAGGAATGAATTTTCTTGGGAGTTGTTTTCAGGTAGAATGGAGGGAAGAATAAGTACATAAAAATAGTTAATGGAAATTTCACTAATTTCCCTCAAAACGTGTTACATTTGTAAAATAATTTATCTAATTATAAAGAAGATGCACTCCAACAGTCATGCCCATTCATTCTTTTATTTGATAAATATTATGAAGTGACTATTATGCACTGGGCACTCAGTGGTGAACAAGATATGGTCTCTTCACTCCTGGGGTTTCTTCTGGTATAAGTGCATAGACAACAATCATCACAGTGTGTTAAATACTGTGATAGAAGCATTAGGGAACAGCTTAAGAGCTGGGAAATGCCAGTAATCTTCTGGAGGCCTCCTAGGGTGGGTGAAGAATTCCAGAGATTGCTCAGTTCTTACCTGAAGTGTACAGAAATTTCCCAGACATGGGAAGAGTGGAAGTTGAGGCTGGGAACAGGTGAGGAAGAGAAGCATGAGAAAATCAGGAGGAAAATTGTTTGGAAAAAAAAAAAGAGAGAGATATAACAAGACTACAGTGAGAGTTCAAGCATGAAGGTAGGATGTCAACATTCATCAATATTTTGGACTGTCTAATGTGAGCCAGGTACTTGCTGCATATAAAAAAATTTGGTTCTTCACTCAGGTGAGACCTCAAATTGTAAAGAAAAGAAAGTTATAAACAACAACAACAACAAAAAGCCCATTATCATAGACATGATACAGGTTATA
Source organism: Tamias sibiricus (assembly GCA_025594165.1). Lineage (NCBI taxonomy): Eukaryota > Metazoa > Chordata > Mammalia > Rodentia > Sciuridae > Tamias > Tamias sibiricus. Next base: position 74,274,310 of record CM046662.1, read on the forward strand.
ATAGTGTTTGTGCAGTGGGGTTGGAGGGGGTATTGATTGATCCTATAGTGAGAAATAACATCCCTAAAGCAGGTATGTGAAGCAAGGACACCAAATTTAATACCTCCCTGACCTTAGCTCAGTGCACACTCCATACACACAGGCCATTGGAGGGTGACTAGAAAGATCAATAGAAGTGAACTTCTCAAGTCACAGACATAAGTTTATAACTTAGAACTATGACTGTAAGTGAAGATATCAGTGACTGAGTAAAGGAAAATAAAGTCCTACAATCCTTTTCTGTCCATTTACGTCACATGATGCATAGTAGGTATGTTTTTTCAACACCTTCTGCAGGATGCTGTGGTAACATTCTCAGTCTTCTCAAAAGACCATTGCTTGGATCACTCAACAGATCCTAGCTGTGAGTCTTGCTCATGGTAGACAGTCAAGTCAACCACCAAGTGAATGAATGTCAGAAACATTTCAGACCATAAACATCTGGACAATTCTTTGCCTATTTTATTATCATGGCAGAATAAAAGCTCTAGTCTTGGAAGTAATGCCCATCACAAGTGTCTTGGCTGTGGCTCCCAAGGGAGAACAGCCATGTCCATGCTTCCAGAAGGTGAATGCAGGAAGCAGAAGGGTTATTGCTGGACTTCAATATAAACTCAGCATTATGTAGTTCTAGATATTACTATAATAATATGCATCTTTTTCAAAACTTAAATTAGATCAAAGTGATTTAAATTCAGCAAAAATAGAGTATTTGTTTTGTGAAAGTAACACAATAATTCCTTCACACAATTTGGCTGGCATTTTAAAAACTTGTCAATAAAATTGAACCATGGAGAGATGGTCAAGGATTTATGACTTTATATGAAAGATACTAGTAACTGATTTTTAGAAGCAATGAAGGTATGCAATCATTGTAGGGATTTTAAAGCTGTAAAGATAGAGAGAGGGCTGGGGTTGTGACTCAGTGGAAGAGTGCTTGCCTCGCACATGTGAGGCACTGGGTTCAATCCTCAGTATCACATAAGAATGAATAAACAAAATAAAGATAGAAAAAATAGGGAGATAATTTTGGTTGGTATTTTATTTTTTTTCTACTTAAACATAGTTATTGCTACATTTACCTTCAAATTTGGTTAACTCATTTCCTCTTCATGATTTGTAAAATAGTACAAAATCAGTTAAGATGATACCAGCATCTTCAGATCATTTTCAAAGGCCCAGGGTCATGTAATTTGTCTCTATTCCACATAGTTCCACAGCTTTCCACTGTGGGCTGATCTAGAAGGCTCAATGCTAAAATCAAATGTCTCCCAGGATTTTAATCAAGACACTGACCATATGCAAAGAACTTAAAGTCAGCATACTGTAGTGACATACTACATACTGTAGCCACATCAATGTTTATAGCAGCTCAATTCACAATAGCTAAGCTATGGAACCAGCCTCGTTGCCCTTAAAGAGATGAATGGATTAAAAAAAGTGATATATATATATGCATATATATATATATATATATACACACACACACACACACACACACACACACACACAATGAAACATTACTAAACCACAAAGAAAAATGAAATTATGGCATTTGCAGGTAAACGGATGAAACTGGAGACTATCATGTTAAGTGAAATAAGCCAATCTCCCAAAACCAAAGGCCAAATGTTCTCTCTGATATGTGGATGCTAACACACAATAAGGGGGAGGGAGGGAAGAATAAAATTTCATTGGAGTAGATAAAGGGGAATGAAGAGAAGGGAGGGGAATGGGAATAGGAAAGACAGTGGAATGAATCAGACTTAACCTTCCTATGTTCATATATGAATACATGACCAGTGTAACTCCACATCATACAATCACAAGAATGGGATCCTAATTAGAATCTACGTTATATTCCATGTATGTACAATATGTCAAAATATACTCTATTGTCATTCATGTATATTTAAAAAGAAAATTAAAAAAATACTGACCCCAAAAGCTGTCCAGGGATGTCGTCTGGAGATTCTGTGGGGACAGCACATTTTCCTAGCCTTCTCACTGCAATCCTCTGGCCTCAACAGGCCTTTTTTCTCTGGTACTATGCCTTTTACCTTCACTGCTTGCTGTGCTAGGCCACACTCTTCTCCTCGGTTGGTCTATTTTCCTTCTCATCATTTTAAAATTGTAGGATAAGAAAACATGTATGGGTAATGCCTGTTTCTCTCCAAGGGTCTGCTTTAATACGTGACTCTTGCACATTTGCTTTAACACACTAATTGCCACAAATTGAATTGAGCACATCTCCATCCAGGCAGTCAGCACAGGCCCTGCAGCTGAGAATCTCTAATCTGATCATATCCTGTGGCCCCCAGACTTCCTGGCATGCAGATTAGGAACTGTACTGCTCTGTCTCCTAATCACAGCGTTTCCCCAAATGGCTGTGTTATTACATGATTGTAGGCTTAAGTGAGAAAGACCTGGTCTGATGAAAATGTGTGCTGAAGGACCAAATATCAGAGGATAGAAGCCCTAAAATATAAGTTTCAGAAACCAAATCTTAATGGACTGCCACTACATCATGATGTTGCCACATACAAAATTATACTTTATTAATTCTGCAGTACCTGTGTATGTCCACCACTCCTCTATAAGTTTCTGTTAATGTTTTTTCTCATTTCATTGATAGTATCTTTGTTTTGCTTTTTTCTCTAAGAAACATTCTCATGGAGTGCGAAACTCATGTATTTTTTAAAAATATATATTTCAAAGGTACTACTAGTACCTGTTATATTTAAAAGCTACGGAGGGAGTCAGGGATGGTGGATCAATGTGTGTGCTGGGTAGGGATTGATGTACAGGAGAACCAGGAAACCAAATCAAATTGTAGACCTTGGAATGGGCCTAAGGGATTCCTAGTCCAATTCTCTCATACTACAAGTGAAAAGCCTGACCCAAGGACTTTATATAAATCGCTGAAGAGCCGGCTATTTATTCAGTCATTCACTTGACACATATCTCACAACTGCTTTTTTTCTGCCTAGCCCAACATTTGAAATGGGGATTGAAAAAACCATCCTTACCCTGGCCAGTGTGCTATGCTTTTGGATACCACTTTGCTCTGGATGATTTGTCCTTCTACCCTCAAGCTGCTAATTTTCAGTTTCTCATGTAAGATTTAGTTCAAAAGATTTGACTCCTCTCTGAAGCCATTTCAGACTCCATGCACAGTTCCTATATCTCAATTAGAGCATTTATCAACCTCACACAAATATTTGGAGCCAAATTTGGGGCCAAGTACCAAAAAATGCAAAGCACATTATGATATGTCCTTTGTGTATTGATTTTTATCTTTATTTTCTTTTTGGTCCCCAGCTCTATTTTATTTTATTTTTATCTTTTGATGCTATGGTTGTCTGTATAAGTCCCAATCCATATTTTTGGAAGTTTATGGCAGTATTAAAAACATTAGAATCCATAACACAGTGTTCTTTTTTCTAGACTGTGAGTTCCTTGAGGGTGGTGATAATGTACTGTGGTTAACACGGTAGTGAGAAGAGAATAAAGTGGGTAGTAAAGTTAGAACACTGGGTTGAGTGAAGTTTATAAGTGGTTTTGTTTACATTTTTGTAAAAGTATGAACTTGAACTGCAAGGAGGGAGTGGTCTTCTAGACTGACCTGATTGAATCTATGCTTTAAATGTGGAAGGCAGTGAAATTAATACTAGTTAGGAGTCTACTGCTATGAGAGGGAATGTGAAGGCTCCAAGGGCAGAAGCAATGGGAAAGCAGAGAAGGGATGACTTTGAAAGCCTCTCAGAGGAAGGATTATGGGCAGGAGGAAGTAAATGGAAGAGGGAGAAAGCCATGCTGATTAGTTTAGCTGGTGATCAGTCCACAGGGGCAGGGAAGGGAAACAAGATTAAGAATTAAAGAAGGATGTTGAGTTTATTGGAGAACATATTAGTTTACAGGTGCCAAAGGAGCATTTTGGTACAAATGTCTGGTTGATTATTGACAGTGCAGTTTCATCTCTGCTGAGAAGACTGTTACCAATGGGGCCCAGGCCACAGGCGTGTGTCCGATTTTCCTGCAGAGAATGCAGGAAGATGTTTCAGGGAAATGTGGATCTCTAGGAGGTGGAAAGGGGGAGAGAAACTCAGGAAGGAGACCAGGAAGGAGACAATTGGAAAGTCAGATGTGACGTTACATTGTGTACAACCATAGAAATGTAAAGTTGTGCTGCAATTGTGTATAATGAGTCAAAATGCATCCTATTGTCATACATATCTAATTAAAATAAATAAGTAAATTTTAAAAAAGAAAAGAAAAAATGTAAAAATAAAAAGAAATCAAGGGAAACAGAAGCTGTCAAAAACTGCATGGGGGCTGGGGCTGTAGCTCAGTGTTAAAGCTCTTGCCTTGTATGTGTGAGGCACTGGGTTTGATCCTCAGAACCACATAAAAATAAATAAACATACTGTGTGTTCATCTACAACTAAAAAAAAATATTTTAAAAAAATTCATGGGAGGTAGGGAGAGGTATAGCCCCATGATATAAGATGACACAGACCAGATATGTGTCAATTGCTGAAGACTACACATCTTTGGAGATATGTGTGTCTAAAATGTATAGCTTCAGCAGACATTTGGTGCTCCTCAGAAGCTTTTATTTTTTCCATTGTCCACTCTGAAACTTCAACACTTCCATCTCCAAATGTCCCATATTTCATATATATGTGTATGAGATCATCCATGTTTGGCTTTTTTTGCTTAGCCTAGCATTTTTAAAAAATATTTATTTATTTGCTTTAGTTGTACATGATGCAATGCATTTATGTTTACGTGGTGCTGAGGATCAAACCTGGGCCGCGCATGTGCTAGGCGAGCGCTCTACTGCTGAGCCACAACCCCAGCATTAGCCTAGCATTTTTAAGATTCATCCATGCTATAGTATGCATCAAAGGAAAAGACCTGTTAATACTCAATGGTATTGCATTGTACATTTTGTTTGTCCATTCACCAGTTGATGACATCTGAATTATTTCCTCTCTTTTAACGTGCCCCACTCTACATGCAGGGATACATACCATGCTGAACTATCCTTGTGAAACTCAAAGGACATAAACTTTCTGATGCCCACAATTTTTGCTGGGCTATGAGAAATAAAGTCCTTTGTCTCTCACCCAGGAGCCTCAGATATTTTGCCAGCATCCATGAAAGAGTGACAGGCTAATTTAGTAGCTTACAAGTAAGATAGAATTATATCTCAGCTCCAACAACTATTCCTCCAACTCTGTACTTTTTCAAAATTGTTTTAACCAGTCTAGGTCTTTGGCATATTATCTTTTTCTTTCTGTTTCTGAGGAAGAAAGATACTTTTTCTATGCTGAACAAATTCCTTTTAGACTCTAGATCTCATTCCCTCTGTGCCTGCTCTGAAATGTTCCAATATAAGTCCCTTTCACACAGACCTTTTGGGCTTCTCCTTGTGGGCTCTTTCCCCAAGAAAATCCATGTGTCCCTAGTGCTCCATCTTAAAATAACAAGTCTCTATTTATCCCGGGTCCCCTTCACCTACCTCACCTTTATCCATTCTTTTATAGCAAAGCTTTTAAAAAAAACAGGATCATACATCTTGTTCAAAGTATATTTTCTTCACATATGGCTACATAAAGCCACACAAAGAGATATCCATGATCGAAAAACAACTCTCTGCATATTAATGCATACATTTGACCCAACACTCACGTTGGACAAAATGTTGGATTACTAATCTGAAGTTGTTTTTATTTATTTACTTAGGGGTGCCTGGGCTAAAACCCAGCACCTTGCAAATGCTAGGCAAGCAAGCACTCCACCACTGAACTATATCCCCAGCACTGAAGTATAGGGATATCAATATTTGCATGATATTATAGAAAATTCACACACTTTGGAATGTGATATACTTGAGTCCAATCTTACTTAATTATTGTTGTTATTAGAATCTATAAGATAAGTGACTTAATAAAAGTTAATGGATGTCTCTGATCCTCAGTTATCATAGACAGCAAGCCTTGCCTAGATAGCAGGGCATGTGTTGCTGTGAGAAGGAAATAAGACGATGGTAGGACAATGTCTTGCATACCACAAGGTTCCCAGTAGGAACTCAAAAATGGCCTACAATATAGTGACTAATTATCCTTTCTGGATAATCAAATATTGTAGAACTTTGCTTCAGACATATTAATGGTTAATATTTAACACAACAGTCTTCACAAATCCAGACTTCTCTTGAGTTTGGTTAATCTGAATATCAACCACCACACAACCCTAAGATAACTGGAGCACGAAATAGCCTACGTCCTACTTTAGGAACATTTTCCTAATGGCAACATTCTGAAAATTCAATTGGTTTTCATCATGAGTTAAAAGCCCAGAAATGCTGAAATAGAAGAATATTAAGACTGCTATTCTAGGACTTCTTCAGGTAATTAAAAGGCTAAATGCATAGTTCTCAAACATAATCGCTGCTTCCCTCAAATATTATCAACTTATAGTTTACAAAAAGAACATTTTAAGGTTTGGAAATGTAAAAATATAATAACTTGGAGTCAGGCATGAGTTTCTATCCCCCCACCCAACCCTATTTAGTCATGAGGTTCAAGCCTGACTTTTGGACTTATCTCTTTTTAGCTTATGTTTTTGAAATATTGTAAATAATAACAACCCCCCAAATTTGAAGAGCTTTTGAGTAGACTAAACACAACTCTGCATGGGACCAATCGATACATTTTAGATTCACCATAAAGAATAGTTCATTTTCTTGTACATGGTGTGAAAGAGACTGACTGGATTTAATAAGAAAGAAAGTGCAGCCATATTAAGCAGGCAAGGGCTAGACCAACAGCAGTCTAGCTGCTAATATGGGAAGATCATTTACTTTTACTAATTCTCTGTTTCCACATCTGCACAGTGGAGAAAATGTTTTCCATCTTGCTTTCTCCAAAGGGTTGACTTCTTAAAGGAGGAAAATATACTAGGGTCTGTGAAAGAATTTTAAAACCACGTGTGAAATTTGCCCTCAGCGGTGGTGGTTAGACAAGTCTTTAGACAAAAATAATAAAAATAAGGTGAATAATGTATTTTTAAAAATCTATTTGAAGACATTAGAGAGTTACCAAGGAAGTGAAGGCTTCATCAACCTAGACCCAGGAAAGAAAACTCAGCAAAGTAAAACTGCCATTGTCTGCTTCTGCTTTCCTTCCGAAGGGCTCTTTAGAATCGGTGCCCTTTGAAGGCACCGATTCTAAAGCAGCAGCTGACAGCTGAGGAGCTGGAAAAGCTTCTGGCCATCTCATAGAGCTGAGGGGACAGAAGGCAGGATCTGAGTTTTGTCAAGGAAGAGGAACCCCAGTAAAATCCCCTGGCTTAAAGTTGAGACCCTTGAAGAGCAAAGCCCTATCAATAAGAATTGACAGGAAATAAAAGAGTCCTCAGGAAGCCCAGCTTTGAATCAGCCCAATACCTGATTGTATCAGAGTGATCTCTTTTGTACCTTAAATGCTTGTCAGAACAAAAGAAAACTTGCTCTTGTAGAAGGAAACAGCATTCAGAGCTTCAAACTCTAAAACCTTTCATATATAATATTTGGCATTGGCAAGCAAAAGTACAAGAAGAAAGAAAAGGGAAGAAAAGAAATTCACAAGGTGTTTGGATAAAGCAGTTACCAGACAAAAATCAGGAAAAATGCTTTTGATTTAATCAAAAAACAAAGGATATTGCTAAATTAGTTGTGGAAACTATGATCATTTTCTGAAAAAAAAAAAATACTTGAAAATTTACATCTTAAAACAAATACCTCCTCCACTTAAAAGGTTCAATGAAAATGATATTGGGATATTAAGAATTATGATCAGATTGGGAAGGACTGAACAAAAACTTTGGGCACTTTTTTCTTCAATTGATGGCATAATTATATATGCTTATATAGATAAATAGATTTTAGTTTTTTTTTTTTTTTTTTTACCTGGGACATCAAAAACATTGATTTTATTCCAAAATCCTTTATAATTTATCCTACCTAATTCACTATTTAACTTCTACATGAAACAGCAGATTCTACCTGGATTTTGACCATGTTAAATTTTTTATAAGCATCATGAAATAGGTATTTTGCTAATAAAATGCAACCAGTTTGACTATAATGGACTAACATAATTATCTCTTCCTCAATTGCTCCATTAGTTCATTCATTAAGTGTTATTAGAGTCATCATTAGACAAAGAATGAATTCTTATTATCACAACTAAATAAATTTGAATTTGACCTAAGTACAGGAAGAGACCATATTATGATTTCTTTACTTTCAAAGGGGGAAAAAAAAAAAACCTCAATAGATTGTATAACAAAGCAGGATATATGTTCAGTGTGATATAATTTAAAGATAATTGTAGAAATAAGTAACTTAATGGAGATGCTGAATTCATCTCAGCTATGTCAATGATGTGGACAATGTTTAGGGAAAAAAGTCTATCTTCCAAAACCACTGAGAGCTTGTAGAGTGGTTGAGTGCTTTACTGGCTATCTGCCATCTTTTGGATTTGACTGATTTGCCATCTGTTAAATCTGAATATTTTATCAATTTACCTCTGCAACTGAAATTTATTGATACATACAAGTTTTTATTTTTTTCCTAGAACTGAGTTAAATTCCACCCCAAATTCTTTCATAAAAGAAAGCTTGGGACACAGAGGTACATAGAGACTTTTGAATCCAAATTAATTCAAATAAACAGAGGCAGGAAAGTAAATAGTGCTATTGGTAGATGATAGCTTCAGTATGTCATTCCTATCAGCAATTATTTACTATTAAAGAGTATAAAATTTCTCTCCAATAATCCATAATTAGCAGAGAAATTTGCAAGTTCTGCTCAAAGAAAACCCATGGCTCCAAAGCCAGCAGGATCTGCCTATTAACTAACTCTTCTAATATACCTAAATAAGAAATATGTGCATAGAAGAGTCAGCTAACGAGGTGTGGAAAATGGGGCCTTAAAAGGTAAATTATGGCAATAGCCAAATAGGCTAGTTCAGAGGAGCACAAGGGAACCTGATGATTTTAAACATGACTATATATTCTTAAAGTGTATTCAGATTGTTAAAGCTCTCTTTGCAACATAGAACAGCTTCCAATTTGTCCTAAAATTCAGAGAAGTTAAGTAAATTACTCTAGGTTAGTGGTACAGTCTGAGTGGTACAGTCTGGATTCAGAACTGTGAGTCTGAGAAACAAATAACCACCACTGGAAGGCTACCGATGCCCACTTTCTAAAGTGGTCTCATTATTCTCAAAATATGAAAGGAGTAAAAATTTTCAAAAATTCACCTGTCCTAAGGAAATTTCAATGTACATATGAACAAAATTAGACTTCTGTTAAAGATACATATGTAGTTACAATCCAGCTGGCCCATTTTGTTCCTTCCCACCTAAAGATTCAAATCCTTACTGAGTAAGGTTCAAAATAAAAGACAGAACAGTTAAAAAAACAATCTGAATGCTTTTGGACTCTTTTGAAGAGGCACCAAATTCAACTAGGTGGAGTAAAGATGGGAAGGAGGTGTCTTAGTTCATTTCAGCTGCTATAACCAAATGTCATTAACTGGGTGATGATAAACCACCACGATTTCTTTCTCATTGTTTTGGAGGCTGGGAAGTCCATGCTGAAGGAATCAAGATTCAGGGTTTGGGCAAGTGCTGGCTTCCTCATTGAGCCTTTTCACTGAGTCCCACACATGGAGGAGAGGGGAGGTGTCTGTCTTGAGCCTCTTGTATAGGGCACTAATCCGGTTCATCAAGGCACTGGCCTAGTCATCCCACAAAGGCTCCACTTTGGTGGTGAGGGTTTCAATATGCCACTTTGGGGCAACACAAACATTAAGGCCACAGTAGGAGGGAGAAGAATTCCTCTCCCTACACAATCAAAACTAATCTCCTTTAGATATCTTTCTCCTCAGAGTCCACTCATTGTAGAAGTTATTCATTCATTCAGCAAATATTTATGGAGTATTCACCATGACCCAGGCACCCAGTATCTCCTTTGTCTTCCCCTTAAACCACAGCCCCATTCTCCCCTACCACAGGCACACTCCACCAGCGCAAGCTTCTTACCATTTCTAGTGTGTACCTACTTAGTCTCTTTACCTGCTTCCAATTCCATTCTCTATTGATTACCCTCATGAACACAACAGAAAACTCCCAAGAGCCCAGCAGTGCAAACAGGGAATTTTCCTGAGTAGGTGGGGAAGGTGGAAAAACTATGGAAACATAAGGCTTGTTTGCCAGCCTGTTCTGCTATATCTCAAGGCATTCTCCCCTCCCCAATTCTCAAACCTCTGCTTTGACAGATGAACTATGAGCAGATGACGGAAACTGGCAATAATTGGCAAAAACAGAAAATGTTTTACCCTGAAACATGGAACTCTTTACTAACGAAAGTAGGCTTAAGAATAATCGTTAGAAAAGAATTGATTTTTATGAGTTTGGCGATCATTATAAAGAACACTATTAGAGTTTAGGTTTAAATTCCTATGGTTTTCTGCAAGCATTTTCTCATAAATTATTTTCATAAACATTACTATTTAAATTTAATGTGATTTTAGAAATCCTATTTTTTATTATGGAAGTGTTTGCAAAGGTAAATAGATGTTATAGTGTTTCTCTATTTATTTATCCCAAAATTTCATCTACCTCTATCTGATTAAATACTATCCACTTTTCTTTAACATCCTTCTTAATATTTATTTTAGGAAAATTTATCAAGTAGCATGCTCTTTTGTTATGAAAAATTTCAGGAGACTTTCCCTTAGATTTTTTTTTTTTTTTCGGCCAAAAGCAAGCATTTCTGTGGTTAGATGTCTAGGTCTACTTTACCTGTCAAAGAGTTCTCCTCCTGTGACGAGTTCTAGGACCAGACTGATTTCTGCAGGAGTTTCAAATATTTCTTTAAGTTTTATCTGGGGAAAGATATACAAATATGTCAATAATATCACAAGTTCCTTATTTTAATCTTCCTTGAAAGTACCTAAGATTATGGCTAAAGTAACATTTTCTCTAATAGTAATATTGGATCATTGTTAGTAAAAGTCTCTCTTTCTAGTATCAGGAAGATATTTGTCACTCTCCTTCTGGGTTGTTGATTTTGTCAGTCACATCATCTTTTTCAAAGGTTCTATTAAGTTTTGTCACTTTTCTTTTGGCAGTTGAAGAATAACTGCTTAAATTTTGCCAAAGTATTCCAATTTATGAATACCTTTAGAATCAAAAACAAACCCAATCTTCCTAAATCAGTTGGACAACATCATGGTTGCTAGAGATGTAAAATTCCTCTTTCTCTTGGAAAGAGGGACTTGGAATTAGGGGCCTGAGTCAGCATAGGACCCATTAAAGCCTGTATGTGAATGATATCCTCAACAATTTAACAGTTGCCAGTGGGAAAAGGGGGTCCTTAAGAATGAGTGGGCTGGTGTGGGGGGTGTATGCCTGTAATCCTAGGAGCTCGGGAGGCTGAGACAGGAGAATAGCAAGTTCAAAGCTAGCTTCAGCAATGGTCAGGTAAGGCACTAAGCAACTCAGTGAGACTCTGTCTATAAATAAAATACAAAATAGTGCTGGGGATGTGGCTCAGTGGTCAAGTGACCCTGAGTTCAATTCCTGGTGTCAAAAAAAAAAAAAAAAAATGAGTCATGGTAAAGAAAGATTTCTTAGACCACACCATTATTTTCATTACATTCAGATAATCCAATCTGCTTTTTATGTTTTTTCTGCATACATCTGAGAATCTAGTGTCCAGTACTGATCCACATTTGAAGAAAATTCCACATTGGCCTCTCTTTGGAGAGAAAAGAGACAGATACTATAAAATTAGTGATTGGGTATGGCAGATTTTTAAATTGTTTTCCCAAAGCCCTCTTTCTCCCTACTTCATTGCAAACAGAACCCTGATTTTGTTCAGGAAAGCAGGATGCCTAGGCTTCCTTGAATAAGATCATGATTTTGTTCTGTGAATCACAACTGGTCTAAGTGATTTGTGACAATCCCCTTGTCCAGTCTGCCAGCATCCATGGCTTTGTGACAGCTTTAGCCAGGAAAATTTGAAAAGAATTCTGCTACAGCAGTTCCTGAGAAAACTTTTCTCATCTGACTCAGCTGGTAAGTCCCTTCCAACCTTTCTCCCTTGAATGCAAACCTGAGGACTTGTGAAAACTGCGCAGCAGTCATTTGGGGACCATGAAGAGAAAGCATGAGGGATAAAGTCAACGCACAGAGGAGAGTAAGCAATGGGTGGTATCTGGGTCCTGGATGGTGTTACTGAGGTGAATCAATGCTGGAAATTTTTTTACTTCTGATTATTTGTTTTAATTTACAAAAAATTTTAAGTTGCAGATGGACACAATATATTCATTTTATTTATTTATTTTTATGTGGTGCTGAGGATCAACTCCAGTGCCTCACACGTTAGGCAAGTGCTCTACCACTGAGCTACAACCCCTGCCCCTGACTTCTGATTCTTATGAGAAAAGTATTTGCTGATTTGTGGCTAAATGCATTCCTAACTCCTACATTAAATTGTAAGCATTTTGCTTTGAGCTTCAGCATTGCAGTTCATCCCCTCAGAGAGCACAACTTTCTCAGAGAAGTGGGTAAAATACATTTTTTTAAAAAAGTAGATGGCTTAATTCATAAAACCAAGTTATGGCCTAGAAAATGATTTTGTTCTTTTTCACTTCATTGGTTCAAGAAAGCTTTTCACTAGGCATTTCTCTCAAAGGCTTTGTCTGGACATAGATGGAAGCAGAGCTTCTGAGGACATTTTATTTTCCCCATTCAAGTACATCATCTATTTGCATCTTCACATTGTTTCTGAGGCAGATACTCTCTCAAAGGAGACTGAAAGGACTCTGGAAAGCAATGCACTTTCATCACAGGCCTTGTGGGCAATGGTGTATTAATAAGATAGGCACATAAAAGTGAGAAAGCCAGTGTTTTATTAGAGTGAAACAAGACTTTTCAAGTTCTATGCTTTTATGCATGGAAATAAAGGTTGTATATATTGCTAATCCATTCACTTTGGAAATGAATGAATGCATCTGCAAGGTTTATTCAGCCAAAAAATGGAAAAGGTGATGAGATGAGGACAAGAACTAGACCCAGTGGCCCCCAGAGGTGGAAGAAGCCCTTTCTCATTATTAACATGGACAGTGAAAAGTAACAATCCCTTTCTGTAGCTTGAAAGTATTTGAAATAATAGGTTAAAAACCACTTACAATGTTTGGATGTGAGAGGCGAAGAAGAACTCCTATCTCAGTTCTTACGATTTTTTTGTCCACCTAAAAGGCAAAACAAAAAGAAATAAACTGAAAGAAACTCCCACCTTAGAAAAATCTTCATTGTAACCGAGATCAGAAACAGCATCAACCCCCTGAGTGAATCTGACAGTTGGGAGAAGCTAATCCCTAAGGATTTTGCTTATGTCTCTTTCCTTCCTTTCTCAGCTGCATGTCCAACTTTTCTGCTTCAGACGCAAATTAGAGCAGTGACTAACAGGGACCACAACTTGTCAGACCTCTTTCTTGTCATCTTCCTGCCTTTCTTATCAAAAGTCATCATCATCACTATTACCACTATCACGCACATGTTTCTCTCAACCTATCCTTCGTCCTTCTCTTCCTTTTTCATTCATAGATGTTTCTGTCTCAGCCCTAAAGGAACTGTCAATCACTTCTTCTGTGCTCCTCATACAAAGATGGCACATATCCATGCTTAACCAAACCAGAATCTGTTCCCTGGCCATGTGGTGATGACATCGAAGACACTCAGCAGGCCCACGTCATTCCAGAAGGTCCTATCCAGAAATTGTGTTCAAATTATTGTGCTTAAATAATAAATCAAGAATGAGATATTCTCTTTCTCTCTGAAATTATGAGAGCAAAGAGAGAGGATGGACTCTGCAGCTACCATGACAATTTTTTATACCATATGGAGTCCACAGCATTGAACATGAAGCCAACAAGGAAGAAAAAGTTTGCTGAGATGTGAAGAAAGCATACTCTTGATATAATTTAATTCCAAATGTTCAGTTATAGTTTGTCCTTTGAATTTTCTAATTATGTGAGCCAGTAAATTTCCTTTTTATGATTTTCAGTTTCTTTTGCTGGTCATTTCAGTACCCTAGATGATTCACCACTTGATCTCAGTGTTGGGGATAATGACCATTTGATTTACCGTATTCAAAATTAGGAATGTTCCCCCTCTCTAGGTTCATGATTAACTTTTTTTTTAATATTTATTTTTTAGTTTTAGTTGAACACAATACCTTTCTTTCTTTCTTCCTTCCTTTCTTTTTATGTGGTGCTGAGGATTGAACCCAGGGCCTCTCACATGATAGGCAAGCGCTCTACCGCTGAGCCACAACCCTAGCCCCCATGATTAACTTTTCTTCATCACAATAAGTGGGTATTTCTGTTCTCTAAAAGACATATGCCAACAAAAGGGTAGAGAGTACTCTTCTCCCAGCAAAAATCCTAAATATATAAAACACACACACACACACACATACACATATCTTATACCTTACTGTGGTTTCTGCAATATGAGCTGTCCATATTGGATTAGCAGAGTTCACATGGCTTAGAAGTGAGTGTGAAGAAGTTTTATGCAATGGATAGCCAAACTGTGGGCACATCCAAGAGCCTACTGAAGAATGGGTCCTACCCGTTAAGGTACTTCTCCTGAGGAAGAAATGGTGGGCTTGAATAGAAAATTATCACATTTCAGTGGTGACAACCAATCAAAACTTTCAGGATGATGAACAACACCTATTAATTTAATTTTTGTTCTCTAATGAAAATATTAACACAAATGGACACATTATTTGAAAATAAATAAGAAATACTCAAAGGAATAAGTTTCATGTGTTCTTTTCCTCCATTGGTAGCCATGGTAAAGCCTCTTAAACTATTTTTTAAAAAGTCTTGGTCATTAATGTGATCATTTTAGGAAGCTCAGGGTATTCTTTTTTGGGGGGGAAGTGGGGGATTTACTGGGGATTGAGGCCACTAAGCCACATCCCCGGCCCTATTTTCTGTATTTTATTTAGAGACAGGGTCTCACTGAGTTGCTTAGCACCTTGCTTTTGCTGAGGCTGGCACTGAACTCGCTATCCTCCTGCCTCAGCCTCCCAAGCTGCTGGGATTACAGGCATGTGCCACTGTGCCTGGCCAGCTCAGGTGTTCTAACATGTTCTTGCCAGAGAAATTTAAACTAAAAGTAAATTTATAATTTATTTTTAAATAAAACAAAACAAAATGTATTCTACTTATGTTGAATGGATGTCAGTCTAAGCAACCTAACATGCTACTTAAAACATGCATGAACATCCCATATAAAAATGCAGCATCAGCTATAAATTTTGACTAAAAGAGGGGAGGAAGATATGATCTGTCCATTTTAATACCTGACAGCTAATACAGACAGTTACATGGGAGGGCAGATTAACTATGAGTAGAGGAAAACAAGTTAGTAAGAAATAACCTAACTCAAATGACTGTACCTTACACTGACAGGTTCTGGGGCTTTCATAGTGAAGAAATAAAGGAAGACACATATTTTGATATATTCAGTACTCTGAGACTCAAAAACTTGGAAAGCTGTTCTACCAGTCTTCCCCAGATACTAAAATGTAGCTACTTTTCTGGACAGCTCATACTGCAGGATTCAGACAGACTATGCCTTGATTAAAATTTTTTCAATTGCAAGTAACTAACACTTAGCTTGAATTTGCTTAAGCCAAAAGGCAATACATTGGCACACATAAGTGTGTCAATAAGTTGGAGTAGAATTATCTAAAGATATAAAAAGGTATGGTCAAATCCAGAGGTTTGGGCTCAGTGTATCTCTGCTTGCCACCTACCCTATGTTGGTGTCTCGTGTGTCTTTCCTTTTCTTCCCAAATGGCAGGAAACATGGCCACAGAAGTTCCAAATCTATATTCTTCATTCTCACATCAAAGGGAAGAGAGGCCTCTCCTACATCTATCTATATGCTAATGTCAAGTGGTACTTTCATTGGCCTTGCTTGTTTTCTATGCCTACTCCTATTTGTAGGAAACATGTAACTATGAGAAGACTGAGCATGGGTCATGGGCTTTCCCCTTTGAGCAGGATGGAGAGGGATAGGGAGCATTGGTTCTCATGAAAAATGGATGCTGGTGAACACTGAAGGATCCCTTGTTGATTGCTTTCAATATTTGATCCCTCTCTTTTACATTTGTAGAAAATCCTGAAATATTACCTTTTCTGTTTCTTCCATTTCCCAGGTTAATCAATAAATTTTTAATACTTAATTTACAATAAGCACTGACAACAGTAGATTTTTTAAAAATGTTTTTTGGACTTTTATTTATTTATTTATTTATTTATTTATTTATATGCGTATGGAGATTTGAACCCAGTGCCTCACATATGCTAGGCAAGTGCTCTGCCACTGAGCTACAACCCCAGCCCAACAGTAGATTTAATATTCAGTTGTTTGACCATTTAGTGGTAATCCCCATAGGGTTATAAGTAGTAATTTAGAATTTTGTTCTCAGAAACCCTTTTGAATCCCTACTGAAAAACTGATTTAGGGCTGTTGCATAGCTGCTGAATGAACCTAGCAGATTATGTAGCATCCGTACCTGGAGTCTGATGGGTCATTCTCTACTGCTGGGCAATAGCTTTGTCAACTGTTTTGATGTTACTGGTGATAGAAATTGGAGGAAACTAAAGCAGTCTAGAACAATGATGGCTGTAGCCAATATGTCATGTTGGAGTTGAAATTTGGATGAAGCAGTTCCTGAAGCTGTATGCTTTGGGGAACAGAAGACAATCCACAGCTTTCATCATATTCTCAAAACTTGAGACAGGAAAAAAAAAGTTATCTATTTAAAAACAAGAAAATGAGGCTGGGGATATAGCTCAGTTGGTAGAGTGCTCACCTCGCACAAGGCCTTGGGTTTGATCCCCAGCACCTCACACACACACACACACACAACACACACACACACAAACACACACGTGAAGATGTGGTCCGTGGAACTGGAGGAGTCAAGGATCTCTGAATTCATTTTTTTTAATGTGTTGTGTAAGAAATATATAGTGCATAGTAAGGGCCTTACATAGGTTTTATTTGCTCACCTCCATTTTACACACTGTGGGATATATGAAAACAAACAAACAAACAAACAAAATAAGATCTCTCCCAAAGAAATATTACAATCTCAATTGGGAGATAAGACTTATCTACATAGTGCCATCTGAAGATAGTGAAAGACAGTAAAGAAAGACTATAAGTTTTGCTTTAAAATTTCCATTGTTCAGTAGAAGATCATTTTCTATGAGTTGTTAAGACTTAAAGTGGGTTTATTCTAAAAAACTTTTGACATTACCATCCATTTAAAAACCCACACTGTTGTCAATATAAAATGAAGACTGAACTGTTACGAGCCTGCACAGGGAACATGGAAATTGTGTGATATGTGGGCTGCTAACAGCCAGTCACCAGACAGTCCAATCCATGGGACGACATGGTCCAGGAGGGAGTGAAATGATAGACCAAGACTGTGAAACCTCACTGACTTTGTGAGCAAAAAAATGGTGAAAATTTTCCATTGAGCTGTAGATGCTCCACTTGTATAAAGGAGAGATCTTTGAAAAACAGAGGCATTGCCAGAACACCCGGATGACATTAATAAATCTCTTCAAAGAACTCTTGCCTCACTTTTTGTTTCAA